>CAUYRH010074445.1:0-14772 GCA_963574655.1 Perodicticus potto
GGCTATCTCTCACAGTACGATCAAAATGTTTCTGATTGTATATGAAGCACATTCTGCCCTATGATTGCACCAATGTACACAATTATGATTTAATAAAATTATTAAAAAAAAAAAAAAAGAATTTGCTGCATGGCTCGGCACCTGTGGCTCAACAGGCTAAGGTGCCAGCCACGTACACCTGAGCTGGCGGGTTCAAATCCAGCCCGGGCCTGCCAAACAACAATAATGGCTGCAACCAAAAAATGGCCGGGCGTTGTGGCGGGCGCCTGCAGTCCCAGCTACTTGGGAGGTGGAGACAAGAGACTCACTTGAGCCCAGGAATTGGAGGTTGCTGTGAGCTGTGATGCCATGGCACTTTATCCAGGGTGACAGCTTGAGGCTCTGTCTCAAAAAAAAAAAAAGAAAAAAGAAAAAAGAATTTGCTGCAAATATTGTAAATATGACTGATAAGACTTGAACACAGTGCTTTGTTAGAGGGTGCGATATTGGTATTTGCTTGGCTGTTCAGTGCAGAAAACAAGGCTCTTATTATTATTATTATTATTTTTTGAGACAGAGCCTTAAGCTGTTGCCCTGGGTAGAGTGCCGTGGCATCACAGCTCACAGCAACCTCAAACTCCAGGCTCAAGCGATTCTCCTGCCTCCACCTCCCAAGTAGCTGGGACTACAGGTGCCCAACACAACGCCTGGCTTATTTTTTGTTGCAGCCATCATTGTTGTTTGGCAGGCCCAGGCTGGATTCGAACCTGCCAGTTCAGGTGTATGTGGCTGGTGCCTTAGCCGCTTGAGCCACAGGCGCCGACCCAAGGCTCTTATTATTTTTATCTTCTGTCATTTTCAATGGCTCTCATACCCAGGGTTTTGCCTCATGCACACAAGGTGGCTACAGGAGTGCCTGTCCTGAAGGGCAGGGGGGAAGGAGTAGGATCAAGGAACTATACTTGTAAAAATTTGTCTTCTCCTATTAGAGTCAGAGAAGAAACATATTCTCAGAAATGGCTCTCAGTGACTTCTCCATTGAGGGTTTAGAAATATCCTATGGTTCTATTTAAGACTGATTTGGAGGGCAGTGCCTGTGGCTCAAAGGAGTAGGGTGCCAACCCCATATGCCAGAGGTGGTGGGTTCAAACCCAGCCCCAGCCAAAAACTGCAAAAAAAAAAAAAAGAGAGAGAGAGACTGATTTGGACTACATATAGTGCATATGTGGTCTAAGCATGTTGCTATCCCAAACAAAACCAAGGTCTCATTATCCATGAAGAAGAGGCAACGAGCATCAGATGATCTGGAGACTAAATGGGATCAAATACGCTTTCTGGGTGTAAGCAGACCAGTAATCTGGTCTTCTGATGTGATGTCCTCTTGTATAGCTCAGGTACAGAGTTATGCTCTGATTTTAACCTCATGCCATGGAATAGAAAACTGGTTTTCCAGCAGTGAGATTTTATTTATCCTTCATCTTTTTATAGCACAAGGAGCTTCCTTTATGGCTATTTTGTGAGAAATTTTGTTCTCTGGAAAAAGCAAAAACAAGTCTATGACATGGATACAAAGTGGAAGAAATATTTTTACAAGTCAGGTATCTTGTTAAAAATAAGAGACATTTTCAAATATAAATGTCAGTCAGAGGATGAGAAGTTGAAAATCTTCATTCAATTTTCCATGTGTATTTATAATTCTTTGACCAGAGAAGGATATAAGGGCTGCCCTGTGACAATGGATTAGTATTAGACACCAGAATTTCCCAACAAGATTTATGAAAAGTATTCCCACATCATTCTAGGTCCCATTTAAAAAACATTCATTATTTTATAAAAGTATAACATGTTTAATTTAATAAAAACTTAATATTATTAATTTAATACAAAAGTAATATATGCATTTATTCCATGGATCAGTAATATTTTTATTGATGCTCAAAAAGATTAATTTTCAAATTAGTTAAGCACTACATATCTAGTTAACATTTTTTTGTGTGTGGTTTTGTTTTATTTTTTGTTTTTTTTAGAGACAGTTTCACTTTGTTGCCCTCGGTAGAGTGCTATGGCTTCACAGCTCACAGCAACCTCCAGCTCCTTGGCTTAGGTGATTCTCTTGTCTCAGCCTCCCGAGTAACTGGGACTACAGGCGCCTGCCACAATGCCTGGCTATTTTTTTGTTGCATTTCAGCCGGGGCCGGGTTTAAACCCGCCACCCTTGGTATATGGGGTTGGTGTCCTACCCACAGAGCCACAGGCGCTGCCCCTAGTTAACATTTTAATATACATGCTATCAGTGACTAATAGAGCCTCTCCAAGTTCCCATAAAAATACCAACAAAATTATGTAATTTATGAAAACCTTATAAACCGCTGGAATTTATCAGCCAAAGAGAACTCAGGCCAAAATAAGAGAAGAATATTCACTAATGATGGAACTAATAAGTTTGGCTGGAAAAAAAGTTATACTTTGGGGCAGCGCCTATGGCTCAGTCCCTAGGGCGCCGGTCACATATACCAAGGCTGGAGGGTTCAACCCCAGCCCCAGCCAAACTGCAATAAGAAAATAGCTGGGCGTTGTGGCAAGTGCCTGTAGTCCCAGCTACTCGGGAGGCTGAGGCAAGAGAATTGCCTAAGACTAAGGAGTTGGAGGTTGCTGTGAGCTGTGACGCTACGGCACTCTACCGAGGGTTAATGAGTGGAACTCTGTCTCAAAAAAAAGAAAAAAAAATTATACTTTGTCTTTGGGTTGCTGCGTGAGTTAAAACATGTTTATCCAGGAAAAGCGTAATGAAAGCCTTTGATTTACTATGTCAGTGGCCTCTGAGTAGAAGTTTTTCCAAGTTCTTGGCGATCATCAGAATTTCAGGACCCTGGTGGCACCTGTGGCTTAAGGAGTAGGGTGCTGGCCCCATATACCAGGGGTGGTGGGTTCAAGAAGAGCAAGAAGGGAAAAAAGAATTAAAAAAAAAAAAAGAAAGAAAGAGGCTCAGTGCCTGCGGCTCAAGTGGCTAAGGCCCCAGCCACATACACCTGAGTTGGTGGGTTCAAAACCAGCCTGGGCCCGCCAAACAACAATGACAGCTGCAACCAAAAAATAGCTGGGCATTGTGGCAGGCGCCTGTAGTCCCAGCTACTTGGGAGGCGGAGTCAGGAGAATCACTTGAGCCCAAGAATTGAAGGTTGCTATGAGCTGTGATGCCATGGCACTCTACCCAGGGTGACAGCTTGAGGCTGTATCAAAAAAAAAGGCTCGGCGCCTGGGGCTCAATGAGCTAAGGCGCCAACCACGTACACCTGAGCTGGCGGGTTCAAATCCAGCCCAGGCCCACCAAACAACAATGATGGCTGCAACCAAAAAATGGCCGGGTGTTGTGGCGGGCGCCTTTAGTCCCAGCTACTTGGGAGGCGGAGGCAAGAGACTCGCTTGAGCCCAGGAATTGGAGGTTGCTGTGAGCTGTGATGCCACAGCACTCTATTCAGGGTGACAGCTTGAGGCTCTGTCTCAAAAAAAAAGAAAAGAGAAAGAAAGAAAAAAAAGAGAGAGAAAGGAGAGAGGTTGAGTAAAAGGGAATATTGATAAAAAGAAGAGAGGCACAGAAAGGAGACAGGAGCAATATAGGTGTACAGTAGGACCTAGGGTACTTTGACCCAACCTTAAAAAACCCCAACCTCTGGGGGTGCCCGGTTGGGTGGTTCCCTTGAGGTCAGCAGCTCTTTGCTGCTCAGACACAGTACCCCACCTCCACCAAGTAGAGAGGAAAGACAAAAATGCTATAAATCAAACCAAAACAAGCAAACAGAAAACTTTATGGGATAAAATTTGGGGAAAAACCAAATAATAAGGGTAGAAACACTAGCAAAAATGAAGTTCTTGGGCAGTGCCTGTGGCTCAGTGAGTAGGGCGCCGGCTCCATATACTAAGGGTGGCGGGTTCAAAACTGGGCCCAGCCAAATTGCAAAAAAAAAAAAAAAAAAAAGCCGGGCATTGTGGCAGGTGCCTATGGTCCTAGCTACTTGGGAGGCTGAGGCAAGAGAATCGCCTAAGCCCAAGACCTGGAGGTTGCTGTGATCCATGACGCTACAGCACTCTACCGAGGGCAACAAAGTGAGACTCTGTCTCTGGAAAAAAAAAAAAATGAAGTTCTAATTGTTAAAGAAGGCGACAATGGAAAATTATATTTAAACTAGAAGAATGAATAAAGAAAAAAGAAAGAAAAGTCTAGGGGGAAAATGTTGAAATTAAAAAAAAAAAACCCAAACCAAAAACAAAGCAGTATATATATATCTTGCTGAACATTGCCTGGGCAACGGGTGATCTTCTGGGGTATGAGACGTTAATCACAATGCTGATACATCTATAGGAGATGGAGACTGGAGGCCTCTGCTGATGTCTCAAACCCTGCAGGGTGGAGAGCCTAAATCTCGCCTCGGCCCACTTAAAAGGCACTTTAAACTGTTAACCTCGGCTAAGCAAAAGCTTTCCCAGGAAAGCTCTTGTCACTGGGATCACTCCTAAAATGGCTGTCCACTTACCCAGTGTTCCAAACAGGTCTCACTCTATACTGCTGAGGGCCAGGGCTATAAGGCATCTCAGTCCCCGCCCTATAGGCTGCTCAGTCCCTAGATTACTCACCCAAGGTCTCCCACTGGAGCCTTGCTCTGCAACCCTGAGGGCAGAGCATGCTGGGGCAGTTCTCCCACAGTGGCTCCACACGGCCCACAACCAAACACTATTAGCTCTGTCTGGCTCAGCGGGCAGTCCAGGACCCTAGACAACGCTTAAAGTCCTGTGCACTCCCTCCCAAATTCTCCCAAGCTAGTTCAACTGAGTGCCAAGTCCAAAAAAAACCAATACGGCTCACAGGTAAGGCCTTTCCAGTTTGCAATCTCGCTGCTGCTGTACTTACGGCTGCTGGTGGGATTAGGCCGAACGAACACATGCAACCACTTGCCAGTTCTCCACTGCTTTTGTCCTCCTCATGGGGTCTAGAAGTCTCTTGCTGATTCCCTGTGTCCTCAAAGGGATGTTTCTGGGCAGATCCCACTAGCCAGAGATGTCTGGAGTCTTCTCTCCCCAGTATCACCATGCCCAGTTGCAAGGAAGCTGTTATTCGGTCTCCATCTTACTCCCCCTCCCCGCCCCCCATCTTTTTTTTTTGTCCACCCTGGGGTTAAGTGCTGTTGCATCATCATAGCTCACGGCAACCTCAAACTCCTGGGCTCAAGTGATTCTCTTGCCTCAGCCAAGTAGCTGACACTGCAAGCATCTGCCACAATGTCTGGCTAGTTTTTTCTATTTTAATAGAGACAGGGTCTGGGTCATACTCAGGCTGATCTCCAACTCCTGAGCTCAGACAATCTACCTGCGTTAGCCTCCCAGAGCGCTAGGATTACAGGTGTGAACCGCCTTTCTCTTCTTACCTCCTCCTTCCACTGTGAGCATTTGCTGAATCTCACACCTGTAGCACTTTCAGAACACGGAAGTAGGCCTAGGCCGTTCCCCTTTGAGAGGTGGTGTCTCTGCCCTCTGCTTAGGCTTGGGGGTTCATGAGTGCTTCACCCAGCCCAGGACGGAGGCAGTGGCACAGTGGCTTGGCATGGCCAGCACTCTGTTCTGAGGCCTAACTGCTGTCGGACCACTGCTGCCATGTTGTGAGGAGGCCCAGGTTGGGAACAGGGGAATGCGCCTCCTGTGAGCTTTGGATGGCCCCAGAGCTGTTTAGTTTTATTAAATGTAGCAATTGCACTCTGAGGAGGAATTACTGTGTGATAAAACACGTTCCCCAGCCACTGCAGTCAATTTGGGTTTCATGTCAAATTCACAAACATCAGCTGCCTGCCCCAGCAGCAGCAGTAACTGCAGCTTAGTGGCTGCAGGAGGCAAATCCAATTGCCACATCTTCACCCCACACTCTGCTGGCTTCAGAGGACAAGGCCCTGTGGGGAATCCACCTTGGAGAGTGCAGTTGGCCATGGAGATCCCAGCATGCAGCTTTGGTCAGAGGGGACAGCATGCCCTGGCCACACAAACCGACCTCTCTGCCCTACTGGAGAGTGGAGAGGCAGAAGAGTCTTCCCCTGGGGCCTCAGAGGGAAGCTCCCTGGCAGGCATCTTGATTTCAGATTTCTGTCCCCAGAGCTGTGAGAGTCACCCAGCCCATGGTCATTTGTTATATGGGTTCCAAAGCAGAGGGAGAGCAGCGGGCTGTGTCCTCTGTGGAGCCACCTGCAGCCACCATGCGAGGTGTCTTGCCCTTCCAGGGCAGTTTCCCTTTCTGTTGCCAGCCTATTCCTGCCTGGCAGGACCAACCGGCATTAGCAACCACAGAAGTGGAAGCTGAGCCTGGGGGCCCCAAAGCCAGAGCATGGGGATCATGTGGTGTGACTGCCTGTCTGTCCTGAAGGGTCCCTGGGGCTGCTTCTGGGCCATGGGGTTGAAGGACCCCTGGGTTCCCACGCATCTCTCTCCAAAGGGCTCTTCTGAATGCTATTGCTGGGAAGTCTGTAGGGAGCCTGAACCCTGAGCGCAGGCAGCCACAGTTGATTGTACAAGAAGCCCTGCCGAGGAACTGATTTCAGATTAACTGCTGTTTCCTTCATCCGGGTCGATTCTCAGAACAAGCTTTAACCAGCATGCCTGAGGTAGGGAATTCTAGCTGGGCCCATGTCTTTGGTCAGTGTTAAAGGAACACCATGATTTACACCCTCTCCTTGCACTATGGAAAGTGCCATTGATTAGCCTTTTTGACAGTTGCTGGAATTCTTAGTTACATGCTCATCGCCTTGGGTTTCTTTGCTCTGGGTGAACCCTCCCCAGTCAGGCCACAGAGTACAGGGTGGCCAACCATCATGGCCAAATCTCAAGGAATGCAATTTACCTCACAGTGCTAAAGAGTTGGCAGCTGCTGCTGCCAGACCAGGCCATCAACTGTAGTTCCTGCACCGCACGTGGCGGCTTCTGAGAAACGGAGCTGGGGTGGGACCGCCTCACTGTCCTGTGCCGGGCATGCCTCCCAGCCACATTTCACCCACACTCTGTGGTCAAGCCATTCTCCCAGACACTCAACACTCCCCTTTCACGTTGCCTAGTAGGCGTGTCAGTGTCCCAGAAGTGCATGCACTGTCTCAGCCCCACAGACCTGCATGCATCAGTCCCTCTGTCTGGGAGAGAACACGCTTGTGTTGGTCAAGTAGTGAGTTGGGGAGACAATTTGGCCATGCCAAGGGGGGGCAAGAGAATGCCAGAAGTTCTGCACCACAAAGGAGTCAAGGGCAGTCCCGGGTCCAGTGGGAGGTTGGGTTACAGCCACCTAGTAACGATGTCATGCATATGTGATCAGTTGGTGCCTGGGTGTGCTCTGCACACCTGGGACCTCTTCAGACCTGGGAACATGGTGGCTGCTACCTGGGAGGGGTCAGGAAGACCTGGCAGGTTGTGCAGGGGCCTGGGGCAAGGGGACTATTCCCTACCTCAGGCATCTGGAAGTCACTCCGGGCCTATTGCCAGGAGATTCCCTCTGTCTTGCCCACACGTCATTCCTTGTGCAACCTTCCTGGAGACAGAGAACTTAGAACCACCCAGACTGGGTTCTGACCTCAGTGCCTCTCACTCTAAGACTGGGTTTGCTAATCTCAGACCAGGGCAGAGCAAGGCATCATGGTGAGAGTCCAGGCTTTTCTCTGCTGTTGCCTCCAGCCCAAAGCTATGCTCTCCCATTGGCCTCTCCCTAGCACAGGAGGGCCTAGAGCTTGGCCTGGGGCCACCCCGCTCAATGCTGAGCCCTCGGATGGCAGGGACCTTACACGGCACCCAAGAGGTGCTCGGTGCAGGTTTCTGAAGGAAAATGGACAGAGGGTGGCTACTCACCTCAGTCGTGTGCATGTGCAGTGCTGGAGACTTCAAAATGCTTGACATGTACCTCACTCAACCCTCCATGAGGTAGGAGTCATATATGAACATGATAGAGGAGGAATTTGAGGCCCAGAGAGGGTTGAGGGTTGAGCAGCCTGTCCAGTCCCACACAGCAGGAGGGGTCAGAGGAGATCTCAGGCTGCTCCCCCTGGACATCCACCTGCTAGTGATTGTTGGGCCTCCTCTTAGAGGCTGGCTGTCCTGCTCTAGGATTTGCTTTGACTGTCCGTTTCTTGGTCAGAGGTTGGAGGACTACCTTGGAAAGGATCCAAGAGGACTTTTGTCCTCCAGGCAACAACACAGGCTCTTTGTCCCACTCTAACTGTTGCTAAGACCAGACACTTAGCTAAAGCAACCTGTCAGAGTTTTCCTTCATACCTGCCCCTGTGCACAGAAGTGACCTGTGGGTGACACTTTGGGATAGTCTCACCCTCCACCCAGCCCAGTTAGCACCCACTGGGAGCCTGACTTGCAGCTATCATTAATTCAGTAGTCTTGAAGTTCTTCCATCCTTACCCATTCGTAACCTACTGTTCTAGGAAGAGCTTCTTTCCACATCCCCGTTGCTGGGCTCAAGGATTCCACTGTCACCAAACATCTGGACTGTCCCTTCTGGTGCTCAGCGCACCAAATCTGGCCCCTGTGTCCTGCTGCTCTTCCCTCTCTGAGAGTGTCCTCAGCACCATAAGGGAGTCCAGGCTTCTCAGGGACTTCACTGGGAGCCCAGATTCTGCCATTTCTCGAGAAGGCCTGGTTCCATCTGGCAGGGCTGCCTCAGGCTTTCTTGATTCACTCTTGCTGATGACTCAAAAAGAGTCCGGTGGGGTGAGGATGGTGGCCAGAGACCAACTGGGAAGGTGCCATGGGAATATTGATGGGGGAGGTCAGAGTGTCAGACAGGTCTGGGGGACTTGAAAAGTTGGGATTGCAGAGCCTGGACTGAGGTGTCCACTCGACATCCATGTGGGAATGTCGATGTGACAGTTGGAGCTACAAGTCTGGGGTTCATGGTAGAGGCCCAGGCAGTGGATGCAAATGGAAAAGCTGACAGTGGGGGAGGGGAGAGGAGACGGAAGAGAGGACACAAGGACTGGCCCCGGGGCCCTTTGGGCTCCAAGGTTTAAGTGTGTCCTCATTGTGAGGGGTCCTTTGGGGTATGCCTTGCTGACTACAGGGGCAGGTGGAGTTTTCTGCTGAGGGCTGTCACCTGAGAATTTCCCCAACTTTGGGAGCACTTGACCAGGTGATATGGGCATTTGGAGGCTACTGGTGACACTGGATGAGGAGAGAGAGGAATAAAAGACCCCCCCCCCACAGCCTCTGGCTTGAGTGATGGGTAATGGAATATTGTGAGAGGCACAGGACTGCTTGGTAGGAGTGCCCTGGAGGGCTGGAGTCAGGCCAGGCTTCCAACAGTGTCCTGGACACCCCAGAAACAAAGGGTGTCACAGAGAGACACAGGTGGCAACACCACAGATTTTACAAGGACCCATGCCTACTGAGGACAAAATCAGACACCCAGGGAGAGATAGGGATGGATGGGACAGGACAGGACAGCAGTCAAGTGTGTGTTCAACCTCAAGGTCTCTTTCTTTCTCCTCAGACACAACGCTTGTGCGATCCTGCAACACAGTGTGCACTGTGATGCCCTCCAGCTCCCTGAGAAAAAACAGGTCACAGCCAGTTGCCTTCTCCTGGGACCCGGGAGAGGACTCACATGATGCCAGATGTTGGGATGCTGATCCCCCGACAGCCCTCAGTTGGGGATCTAGAGATCAGTCACCCTGGGTTTCAGGTGGACCCTGAATCCAGTGCCTAGCATGTTGCCCGATGCTCTTGCTATAGTGATGACATTTCCCAAAGCAATTATGGGGCTCATTGTCTGGGGGAGTGACAGGAGATTCAATCAGTGGGCTAAGGAAGGGCCTGGCACCAGGAAGCTTCTCTGTTGCTTCTCTCTAAGTATTTTTAAAATTCTTTCATCTTTGTGAGTCCTTCAGCTTTTCTTTTCTTTCTTTCTTTCTTTTCTTTTCTTTTTTTTTTTTTTTGGTTGTAGTTGTCATTGTTGTTTGGCAGGTCTGGGCTGGGTTCAAACCCACCAGCTCCAGGGTATATGGCTGGTGCCCTAGATGCCAAGCTATGACCAGTCCTTCACCTTTTCTTTTACGTCAGCAATTTGGTTATTAGTTTTCCTTATTCTGTCTTCTGCTCTTCTAGATTTGCTGTTTCATTTTATATTGGTGTTGTTTTAAGCCTCCTTTTGTTTCTTTAACATTGCATTCAGTCATTGTAATTTCATTCTTTAGTTTTGTCATCTAAACTGTAACACTGGGGGCAGAGGCAAGATGGCTGACTGGAGCCAGCTTTCCACAGAGGATCCTGTCCAGATGGAGAGTTAAAAGACATAAGTTTAGCAAGAAAGCTGATGGTTCGGATCTGAGCCAAGAGAGAAAGTTGTAGAATGCACATCAACCCTGCTGAGGCGAGCTACAACCCCAAGGATACAAACAAAAGGTACAAAATCCATTGACAAGCGGATGGGAGTCCCCTCCCCCATGAGAATGGCTTGCAGTACATTCCATACAAACAAGCAAGCAGAGTTCAAATATCCTCCCATTTTATCCCACAGGAGAACTCCTCCAAAAACCGGACTTCCTTCCGCTACTAAAGTGCCATGGCACTCTCCTGCCAGGCATAAAACTGTATATATTCTCTACCTGCAATTTTGAACTCCCAACACTCCCCTCCATTCTCACCTCATGGTCTGTAAACCTGTCCTCCATGGAGTCCAGATTCTTGGGCATTTCCTCAAGGGATATGGATGGGGCATGGGCTGTTGCTGATCTGTGCTGATTCTCCGAAACGGGAAAAAGGAGAGAACAGTCAACTGAGAGGGAACTGTACAGGACAGGCGGTGCCCCAAGGCACAAAGCAGCAGCCATGGCGGGAACAATAGGACTCACATCCCTGGGTATATTTCGAAAGGACACTCCCAGAGGAAGCTGAGCATCTTCTCCAGTAGCAACCACTGGTGGAACACATCTGGGACAGAAACGCAGGCCCCATGAGTAAAGGGTATGCCTGAGGCAGTACTGGCCTCGGCAGAGTGCAGGGACTAGAATATGCTTGCACAGAGACAGCAGACTCCCAGGGTGGAGCTGACCCAGAGGACTGCTTCACCGAACCTCAGACACACCCGGCCCTCAGGGGATCATAGCTGAGACAAAGATGGGCAGACAGAGGCTGGAATTGACAGCTAAGTGCAAGTTCTGATGGCCTCCACCCTAACACAAACTGCAGCTGAGATTGGGCAGCGGCACAGACAGGGATGAGTTCCTCAAACAGCATCTGATCCACAGGGGAATATAGTCATGACAGAAACAAATTCTGCAAAGTTGTTCTGTTCTATCAGCAACATCAATCAGGGGCAGCGTTGGAACTAAGTAAACCACCCCAGCCCCTGTTAAGCACCCAAAGTTGTCAGGCCTCACCTCCCCCTGCTGAATAGTGGCAGAGAGTGGCAGCCTGTTTGAGGAGACATAGATCTCCCTGTGACTCAGGCAGGTGCAAACCCCTGGAGCACTTGCTCATTGGAGGGAACTGAATCATAGCCCTGCAGGGTTACCAGTGACTGGGTGTAACAGAGGTGCAAGGTGGGGAAGGAGGCATCAACCTTCCCAGACTAATTGATTTGCTGGGTGGATCCTTCTGACCTCACGGAGCACCAGAGCAAGTCATACTTGAGCTGCCAGCAGACCCCTGCTTCTAGTTGCTGGAGACCTTTTGAACTCTCCCACCTGAGACCAGTGCTGACTGGGACAATTGATTTGGACCTTTTGAACTGGACCAATCACCCGAGGACTATCCAAAGTGGTACCCTGGGTGTGTGGTTGTGGGAAGGTTTGATTTTCCTTTTCCAATTGTTGCCTGTGGGGGGGCAGGGTGACTTAATTGCTGGTATTTCTCCACAGCTGAGACTTCAACCCAGAGTAACTGATTCACTAGGGTAAGACAGAGAGCAGCTGAAAATAAGACAGAGCCACTTAGCCCCACCACACCAAGAAGGCCCCCAGTTTCTTAGCCTATAACACTGAACGGGTCCTTGGCAAAGCTCTAGGGGAAAAGATACAGACACTAGTCCCAGCTTTTGGGCAAAGGACTGGCCAATCACTACTCCTAGAGCCCACAACCCAACTTCTCCTTATCTGCTCAACTAGCCAAACAGTGTAAAATAATCATGGGGCGAAATTAGTGAAAAAGCTCGGGTAACATGAATAACCAGAGTAGATCAACCCCCGCCCCAGGAATAATTTGATGGACACAACTGAAGATCCCATTCATAAACAGATGGATGAGCTGTCAGAAACTGAATTCAGAATTTGGATTGTAAATAAGATCAATAAAATAGAGGTAAAATTGGAATTAGAAATTCAAGGAGCACTTCAGAAGTTGTCTCAAGAATTCAATGAGTTCAAAGACAAAATCACCAAAGATTCTGACACATTGAGACAAGAAGTTGCAGCCCTCAAAGATCTGAGAAATACAGTAGAATCCCTCAGTAACAGAATGGACCAAGCAGAAGAAAGGATTTCTGATATTGAAGACAAAGCTTTTGAACGCTCCCAAACTCTCAAAGAGGAAGAGAAATGGAGAGCAAAAATGGATCATTCTCTCAGAGAGCTCTGGGATAATTCAAAGAAAACCAATATTCACTTTATAGGGATTCCTGAAAGTGACAAAGTGGCTTTGCAAGGCACAGAGGCTCTTCTTCATGAGATTATGAAAGAGAACTTTCCAGACATGCCAAGAGATTCTGAAATTCAGATAGCAGACAGTTTAAGAACCCCAGCACAACTCAACTCAAATAAGACATCCCTCAGGCACATCATAATTAACTTCACTAAAGTTAATATGAAGGAGAAAATTCTGAAAGCAGCCAGACGTAAGAAAACCATAACCTACAAGGGGCAAAATATTAGAATAACTGCAGATCTCTCTGCTGAAACCTTTCAAGCTAGAAGAGGGTGGTCATAAGCTTTTAATCTTCTAAAACAAAATAACTTTCAACCATGGATCCTGTATCCAGCTAAACTGAGTTTCATTTATGATGGAGAAATTAAATACTTTAATGATATTCACACGTTGAAGAAATTTGCATAACTAAACCAGCTTTTCAGGATATTCTCAGACCTATCCTCCATAATGACCAGTGCAATCCTCCACCACAAAAGTAAACTCACACAAGAACTTTTGATCAAATTCCAACTTCCACAGTGGTGAAAGGATTAAAAATGTCCACATTTAATGTTTAAAAACATTAAAAATGTTTTTTCAAAAAACCCGATACCCAAAATTCTACCAGGTTTATCAATATTCTCAATTAATGTGAATGGCTTAAATTGTCCTCTAAAGAGGCACAGATTGGCTGACTGGATACAAAAACTCAGGCCAGATATCTGCTGCATACAAGAATCTCATCTTGAATGATTCTTTTGTTTTCAATTTCATTGATCTCTGATTAATTTTGGATATTTCTTTTCTTCTGGGTTTAGTCTTAGATTGTTCTTCTTTTTCCAATTCCATCAGATGGCTTGTGGGTTTGTTGATATGTTCCCTTTCTGTTTTTCAAATGTAGGCTTCTAAAGTGATAATTTTTCCTCTCAGGACTGCTTTTGCTATATCCCATAGGTTTGGGTAATTTGTGTCTTCATTGTTGTTACACTCAAGGAAGTTAATGATTTCATTTTTTATTTCTTGCTGCACCCAAGTGTCATTCAGCATAAGGTTGTTAAAATTCCATGCCTTTGTATGAAGTTGAGCATTTTGTTGGAGTTGAGTTCCACCTTTAGTGCCTTGTGGTCTGAAAAGATGCAAGGTAGAATTTCAATTCTGTTGATCCTGCTGAGGTTTGTTTTGTGTCCTAGGATATGGTCAATTTTGGAGAATGTTCCATGGGATGATGAGAAGAATGTATATTGTATATTTTTGGGATGGAGCATTCTATATATATCTACCAAGCACAGTTATTCTAAAGTCTCATTTAAGTCTCTAATATCTTTATTTAATTTCTGTTTAGAGGGTCTGTCGAGCTCTGAGAGAGGGGTATTAAAGTCCCCTGTTATTATGGTGTTATGGGATATCATATTTCTCAAACTAAGCAGGGTCTGTTTCACAAATCTGGGAGCATTTAAATTGGGTGCATAAATATTTAAAATTGAAATGTATTCTTGTTGCATTTTTCCCTTAACCAATATAAAGTGATCATCATTATCTTTTTTGACTTTAGTTGCTTTAAATCCACATGTATCTGAGAATAAGATTGCAGCTCCTCTTTTTTTCTGAGTTCCATTTGCCTGAAAAATTGACTTCCAACCCTTAACTCTGAGTTTTAATTTGTCTTTTGAGGTGAGGTGAGTTTCCTGCAGACCACAGATAGATCGCTTGTGTTTTTTAATCCAATCAGCCAATCTATGCCTCTTCAGTGGGGAATTCAAGCCGTTGACATTGAGATAATTGATAAATGTGATAGCATTCTATTCATCTTATTTTGTGAACGTCTGTTGGTTAGTTTTGTCTTTTGCATCATTGGGGAAACTAGGTTCTGTCCCATAATTTTCTGGGTGTTTACTTTGCGGAAAGTACATTGTGATAGTCAGTATGTAGGACAGGTTGAAATATTTCCTGTAAAACTGGTCTTGTTGTGACAAATTTCCTCAATGTTTGCATATCAATAAAAGGTTTGATTTCTCCATCAATTTTAAAGCTTAGCTTGGCGGGGTATAGAATTCTAGGCTGGAAATTGTTCTGTTTAAGTCAGTTAAAGATAGATGACCATTGTCTTCTGGCTTGAAAAGTTTCATTAGAGAAGTCTGTGGTCACCCT
>CAUYRH010074446.1:0-77227 GCA_963574655.1 Perodicticus potto
TTTATTATCATTTTTTATTAAATTATAACTTTGCACATTGATGCATTTATGGGGTCCAGAGTACTGCTTCAATATACGATGTGAAATGCTTACATTAAACTAAGTAACACATCCATCACAATTATACTCATTTCTTAATAGTTTTGAAATGTACCATTACATCATGCACATTAGGTGAGGTGCCCCCAAATGCCCTCCCACCTCCTTCCTCCCCTACCCTACCTTCTTTCTCCTCTTCCCTTCTACTTTCTGGACTATAGTTATGTTTTACCATTCATATGAATATGTAGGTGAATATTGGTTTCATAGTACTATTGAGTACATTGGATACTTTTGTTCTATTCTTGAGATACTTTACTAAGAAGAAGATGTTCCAGCTCCATCCAGGTAAACATAAAGATGTGAAGACTCCATCTTTTTTATGGCTTTTCCATGGTGTACATTTACCACAATTTGTTAATACATTCATGGGTCTATGGGCACTTGGGCTGTTTCTATGTTTTGGCTATTATGAATTGGGCTGCAATAAATATTCTGGTGCAAATGTCTTTGTTGTAAAATAATTTTTGATCATCTGGGCATATACCTAGTAAAGGAATTGCAGTATCCTCTACTACTGCAATTAGAGGTCTACTTTTGGTTCCTTGAGTATTCTCCAAATGTCTTTCCAAAAAGGGCATATTAGCTTGCATTCCCACTAGCAGTGTAGAAGTGTTCCCTTCTCTCCGCATCCACGCCAACATCTGTAGTTTTGGGATTTTGTGATGAGGGCTAATCTTACTGGAGTTAGATGATATCTCATAATGGTTTGGGTTTGCATTTCTCTGGTGATTAAGGATGATGAGCATTTTTTCATGTGTTTGTAGACCATGCGCCTGTCTTCATCAGGGAAGTTTCTGTTGCCTACATGGAAATGGGGTTATTTGTTCTTTTCTTATTGATTAGTTTGAGTACTCTGTAGATTCTAGTTCTCAGACCTTTGTGGAAAGCATAACCTGCAAAAATTTTCTCCCATTCTGAAGGTTGTCTGTTTGCTTTACTTACTGTGTGCAAAAGCTTTTTAGTTTGATCAGATCCCAGTAATGTATTTTTGGTGTTGCTTCAATTGCCCGGGGGGGGGGAGGAGCTCCTCCTCATAAAATATTCTCCCAGGCCAATTTCTTCAAGTGGTTTCCCTGCACTCTCTTCTAGTATTTTTACAGTTTCATGTCTTAAGTTTAAATCTTTTATCCAGTGAGAATCAATTTTTGTTAATGGTGAAAGGTGGGGGTCCAGTTTCAGTCTTCTACAGGTCACCAGCCAGTTTACCCAGCACCGTTTGTTAAGTAGGAAGTCTTTCTCCCACTGAATATTTTTGATAGGCTTGTCAAAGATCAAATGATGGTAAGTAGCTGAGTTCATCTCTTGGTTCTCTATTCTGTTCCATAAATCTACCTCTCTCTTTTTATGCCAGTACCATGCTGTTTTGATCACTATAGATTTAAAGTATAGCCTGAAGTCTCGTAATGTGATACCTCCTAATTTTTTCTTATTTCTGAGTAATATATTTGCTATTTGAGGTTTTTTTCTGATTCCACATAAAACAAAGTTATTTTTTTTCAAGTTCTTTAAAGTATGACAATGGTGCTTTAATAGGGATTGTAGTATGAACATTTTAACAATGTTGATTCTTCCCAGCCAAGAGCATGGTGTTTTTCCATTTGTTAACATCTTCAGCTATTTCTTTTCTCAGAGTTTCATAGTTTACAGAGATCTGGGACTAAAGAATTCTAATGTGCATCCAGAGTACTGATGACTTTGGGACATTGATCTGTTTGCAGCAGAATTGAAGGTGCAGGAATTGTTGGAGATAGAAGCAGCAGGCCTGATAACCACAAACAAACCAGCTAGTTCAACTCCCCTCCCCTAAGAAAGTAGTTTCCAATGAGGTGGTTGAGTTTGAGGGTAGAACAGGTTGGGTCCTACACTGAACTAACACTCCTATTCCCAGTCCTGAGTTTGTCCTTGACCTTTAGCATGAACTCTAAAACTAACTTTCTGTTAAAATTCTAGCCCCAGCTCTTCCTCTGTTTTTTCTTCCCAGAGGCTGGAGGCTGAAGATTCCATATTATATTTAGATTTCCTGGTCGAGGCATCTCTATAGCTAATTATCCTGTGCCTGCTTCTCTGGGCTAAGAATGCATCAGCATCTTCAGAAGGTTACCGTGTCCTGCCTTCTCAACAACAGGTAGCAAAGAAATGGAGGTTGACCTATCAGCAGCTTAGGACCTGCCTCCTTCTCTGCATGTGTATGGCCTCTTTGGGTATATAAAATGTGTGTGTGCATGTGTGAGAGAAAGAGAAAGAGAGAGAGAAAATGTGAAGGTGCATGTCCAGAGAGGTCATTTATTTATCTGGTCACTTACAAAGCCCTTATCACGTCCCATCTCTATTGTAGGTAAGGGAGATAGAGCAGAGAACAAGGCAATGTTCTACCATCATGGAGCTTAATTCTAGGTGGGGAGACACCAGCAGTCACATGTCCAATGTGTAAATTTAGTTGTTTCCAGAGCCTGACCAGTGCCCCAAAGTGTGATGAAGAAGATAAAACAGAACAATTGGACGAAACATGACTCGGGGAATGTGCCATTTTGGGTAGAATGATATGGGAAAGTCTGCCTTAGAGAAGACTTTTAAGTGGTATGTAGATGTCACCAAACCGTAGTTGATAATCTAGATCATCATCAAATAAAAACTTTCTCTGCTGATGTTTGAAATTTCCTATGTCTGTACTGCAATAACAGTAGCCATTATCCATCTGCAGCTGCTGAACACTCAAAATGTAGCTAGAGAAACTGGGAAATCGTATCTTTAATTTTACTGACTTTTTATTGAAATAGCTGCTTGTGGCTGGTGACTTACATAATAATAGACTACACAGGTCCAGACACTTAATTTAAGACCTGCATGATGAGACAAAGCCCGCTCTGCAGAAATGGAGGAAAGACCATTTCAGGATAAAGAAAAATCAAATACCAACTCCCAACAAGGGAAGGCATTTAGAATTTTTAGAGACAGAGAGACTTTGATGAAATGGTATTTGAGGTTAGAAAATACATAGGGCCTTGTAGATCATGAGAAGGGGGTTATATTTTGGTAATATGATGAGAGATTACTGCAAGGACTTAACCAAGGGAGTGACGTAATAAAAATAACTTAACACTTGGGTGCATATTTTTTGTTTGAGCAAATTGATGAGGTATAAGAGACAAATTGTGACATGTTTATAATGAGTAGTGATCAAGTCAGGGTATTCCAGGTTCCATCACTGAGTACAACATGTTTTTGTTAAGTATGGTCATGAAACCTTTAATTTATTCCTTGTATCTTGCTGTGTGTTTGTATCCTTTAACCCCCTCCATCTTCCTCGCCACCCCCTTACTCCCCTTTCCCAGTCTTTAGTCTATTTTTCCATTCTCTGTCTCTGTGGTGTGTTCCAAATTTTTAGCTCCCACTTAGAAGTGAGAATATGCCATATTTGTCTTTCTGTGCCTGGCTTACTTCACCTAAGATAATGACCTCCAATTCCATCCATGCTGCTGTGAATGACATGATTTCCTTCTTTTTTTATGTCTAAAGAGTATTCTATTGTGTATATATTCCCCATTTTCTTCATCCATTCATCCACCAATGTGCACTTAGTTTGATTCCATGCCTTTGCTATTGTCAATAGTGCTGCTATAAACATGCAAACACAGGTATCTCTTTGATATACAGATTTCTTTTCCTGTGGGGAGATACCATGTAACCAGTAGTAGAATTGCAGAAATGGCCTCACTAAAAATTTCCGCAGTGGTTGCACTAGCTTGCATTCCCACCAGCAGCATGTAAGAGTTCTTAGAAAGATTTTGTAGATAGGTTTTATGTGTATTGGCTCACACTATCCTCACAATAGTACCAATGAAAAATTTTTGTTATCTTAGGAAATTCATTTTTAGATGGAAAAATGGAGGCATAGAGAGGCTAAATAAATAACAGGCATGACACAATCTGAAAATAGTAGAATTAGTATCTGAACCCAGGCAATTGGCACCAGAATTGTGCACTCAGCCACCTATCCTGTCTCCCTCTTGGCTAGTGTTAACTTTTCAAAACTCACTCTTGTCCGGTGTGGAAAATGACACCTAGGGGGACAGGACAGGGAGAAACAGGCTATTGGAGTAGTAGAGGCTAGAGATGACAGCACATACACTAGGGTATTGGCATGGGAATGATGGGAAGAAGGAGTTAAGTTTATTTAAATGTGTTTTAGAGATAGAAGCAAATGACAATCTTCCTGGATGTGCTTATTGGATGTGTTAAAGGGTGAGCAAGGAAAAGCAGAATCATGGCTGGCTCTTAGGCTTGGGACAGAGCACTTGACTTGATAGTGGTGGGTGAGACCTGGGCTATGAGGAGACGAGAGGGGATGCTGCAGTGACCCTCTTTAGGAAATCTATTGGGCTTGCTTCTGTGTCTCGATTTGGACACATTTTTCTGTCTCCCTTCTTTTTTATTCTTCTTTCTCTTCTTTCTCCCTTTCTTTTCTTCTTCTTTTCTTATTTCTTCTGTGATGCAACAAATATTTATTGAGATATACTCGATGCCAGACACTGAACAAGGTGCTGGGACTACTGACAGACAAACAGACTATACACCAGAAAACGAACATATAAACAAGATAATTTCAGATAACAGTAAGCCTTGTGGAGTGAACAAAATAGGCCGATGAGAAGGCGAGTGATTTTAGATGGGATTTTGGGGGTGGGAGTTCTTATATGAAGGGGTAATATTTGCTTCAAGACCTGAAAAAGAGAAGCAGCCAATTATGGGAAGAGCAGAGGGAAGGGAGAGAGAGAGTTAGTGAGAGAGCCAAGGCAGATACCAAGATTGGCATGCATGAATATCTGATAATATAAGAATCTTCACAGCACAGTGTGTACTAGTATGTGTGTTTCTGAATACCTAAGTAGGTGTGTACTTATTTCCTTTTCTGTCTGTCATTTCTCCATCTGTTACATGATCAGATTGATTGGTTCAAAATCTGTTTAGTATTTCATGCACCTCAAGCTGTGACAGCCAAGTCTAAATGCAGGCAGAGTAGCATGCACTAATTAATTTCTGATTCTATCTACATCATTGGATGCTCGAGCTCTTGATTTGGGGCTGCAACTTTCTGAAGGAAACAATTCAAGGGCAACATAGAAGGCTTTTGCCTGGGCACTGTGCAGCAGCAGATTTTCCTGTTCTCCTAGCCAAATTTAGAGAGGGGGTCTACAGGACCAAATTTATTCAGCAGAGAGTACATGTTCCCTTCAAAACTGTATCTCAGTCTCGACCAAACTCTGGAGTTGGTGCATGGCAGTATGGCAACATACACTTGTTCCACACAGAGACGTTCACACCTGTCATGTGAATGGATGGATGCTTCCATCTTGACTGACTTACTTTACAAGTTCCCACAGCCAGGTACTATTAATCCCAGGGACACGTGCACCACGTGCATCAGGTGTTTTGACCAAACAGTATCTGTCTTGCTAACCAGTTTGCTTGGATCTCCAGGAAGAAACATGTATAAATTATTTATAAAAAATAAATTCATTTTAAGGTTGAACATGAGATGAAAGGTAAATGACCTCACTCACCATCCACACAGGTTGGAAGACAGCATTTTCTGAGAATGCTCAGAGAAGAAACAGGCTTCCTAAGGAATAGCAGCAATAATCCACACTCCTGCTGTGTGGTTAATTCCTTCCAGGCACCCTGCTAAGTGTGTCCTAAGCATTACCCTTTTGACCTGATAAAACAATGCTCTGAGATTGATCTTAGTTGTGATCTTCATTTTGTATGATGAGGAAACTGAGGTTTGAAGTGGGTAAGTAGATCTTTCAAAGTCACATACAGGGAGGGCACAGAGCGAGGGTTACAGGGACAGACAGAGAGAGCAAGTGCAGTTAGCTGGAGAAACTGGAGGGTTATTTACCCAGGGAGGTAGACAATGGCTCCAAAGGGGAATGAGTGAAGGTCTGGAAAATCCACTGGTAGACCTCCATCAAGAGAATATGGAGGGTTTGGTGCCCATAGCTCAATGGTTAGAGTGCCTTCTCCATGCACCAGGGGTAGCAGGTTTGAACCTAGCCTGAGCCTACTAAACAGAAAAAAAGAAAGAGAGAGAATATGGAGGCCAGGCCTTGTGGCTCATGCCTATAGTCCTAGCACTCTGGGAGGCCAAAGCGAGAGGAATTCAGGAGTTCAAGACCAGCCATCTCTACTAAAAATAGAAAAAATAGCCAGGCATTGTGTCAGGCACTTGTAGTCCCAGTTACTCTACTCGGGAGGCTGGGGCAGGAGAATCACTTGAGCCCAGGAGTTTGAGGTTGCTCTGAACAATTATTATGCCACTGCATTCTACTAAGGGTGACAGGATGTTTTGACTCTGTTTCAATAAATAAAAAAATAGGATTTGGGAGTATTTTGCAAGGCAGGTAGAACAAGGGAATGAGTAGTCCAGGAAAAGGCAAGGCAACATTTGAATGAAAACTGGGCAGATTGGTGGTTGCCTTCATAAAGAGCAGCATCTCCATCCTGCAGAGGCTCAGAGTTAAGAGGGTGCACACAGTTTGAGGTTGCAGGGCTTAGACATGCATGGGGGCGAGGGGACAGAGGCAGATTCAGAAGAGCAAACAGGGCTCGGATCAGCTGCAGCAGGCAGGTGAGGAGGGAAGGCTGACAGCATCCCTGAGGCAGTGAGGGGCTGACACACAGCTGGGAGTGGAGCGTGAGGTGGAGAGACCCGGAGTACGGGCTTCCCGAGAGGAGCCCACTGGTGTCACTGTCTGTTCAGCTGTGAGCACAAGGTACATATGCAGGCGTGCTGACACCTCCATAATTGTCATTTAATTGTTGCACCTGCCCTTTGAAATGCTGAGCCTGAAGAAAGAACACACAATAAAATGGCTAATAGCGGTTGGGGTGTGAGGTTCTGCAGAGGGTTGGATGTGTATGAATAAGGTAGCAGAGAAGTTCAAACCAAGGGGTATCCCCAGTCAGGGGCTGGTGAAGTGTGTTCCATAATCTTGTTAGTTCAAAATCAGCCAACATATTTGTGTTATAACCTCTGAAGTGAGGTGGTTCAATCACACAAGAGAAAGGGGCAGAGGGAGAGTTGCCAGGGTGAGCACACTGATGTAAGCTGAGGTTGTAGGCGGTCAATAGTTTAGATTTGAGAGCCATGCTTCCCAACCTGTGTGCCTGAGAATTATTACAACTTATTACCACTTCCCTGTAGATACCAAATATTGAGTATAAACTAAGTTGTAGTTAGATCCACACACAAAGCAACCTTTCCAAAATGTAGATTCAGTGATGATTCAGTCAAAAAAGGATTATTGAATTCATAACTTTCTGTCCATATGTGTTTTAGTCTAAATCAAATGATATGACAAACTTAAATTACATTTTGTGGTGGTCTGTTGATGGTTAATGTCATATGGTGGTCTGTGGATGGTAAAGATGAGTGATTCCATGCAGAAAAGTCAGAGATGACAGAGAGAGATAAAATTGTGTGGCATAAGGCCTGGGTCCAACGGAATAAACAAGCTCTGCCTAGTAATGAGATTTCTCTAACACTTGGTATCTCGGAGTGGCAAGAAGGAGATTTCCAGTTAGGATATATGGCAAACCCACTGGAGAGATGGTTTTTGGTGAATTGGAGTTATTATTTACGTAGAGTGCCTATATGAGTCAACCACTAATAGTAACTTAGATTAAGAATTTGAGCACTCCTTCACTCACTCAGCATATAGATTTGTTTGCATTTATTATGTGCTCCATTGTACTAGCAGTTACAACCAGAGGGGTCATTACCAATACATTGTTTCCTGTGAAAGAACATGAGATGTTATCATCCACATTCCACAGAGAATAAAACAGAGATTCAAAGACAAGAAATGAGGTGTTCAAAGCACATGTGGTAAAGAGATGGAACCCTGAGACTCAATGCTCAGCCACAGGCCTCTTTCAAGAGGAGGATGCACTCGGGCAGCTTCTGAAAGAGTTGACTAGGGACTCTGGAATCCAGCCCACCCTCAGCCACTGAAACTCATGGACCACTGTGAGTTCCTAAGAGATTAGATAGACCTCTCAAGCTATTTTTACTATTTCAGAAAAGAAAAACGCCTTAAGGGCAAGGTCTTACTCTTTGTTTATCTCCTGATATTAATACTAGCACAGTGCCTGGCACACTACAGTTGCCAAATTAATGAAGAATCGTGTTCTTTCCTTCTCTCTCTCCCTGCTCCCACTATAACTAAACTTTGAGTATAAGAACCTTGATTTTCTCCTGTTAAAAAACACTGATAAATGGGCAGCACCTGTGGCTCAATGAGTAGGGCGCCGGCCCCATATACCGAGGGTGGCAGGTTCAAGCCCAGCCCCAGCCAAACTGCAACAAAAAAATAGCCGGATGTTATGGAGGGCATCTGTGGTCCCAGCTGCTTGGGAGGCTGAGGCAAGAGAATCACCTAAGCCCAAGAGCTGGAGATTGCTGTGAGCTGTGACACTATGGCACTCTACCGAGGGCGACAAAGTGAGACTCTTCTATAAATAAATAAATAAATACATAAATACATAACACTAATAAGCATTGTTTATAATATATAGTGATGATATAAAAATAAATAAATTTATAATTACTTGCATAAGAAATGGATTCCAAAACTCAGATCCCACGAAGGGAAACAAGGTAGTCCCAGAGATCAATATGGAAATCTGTTAAGAGCATGGGAGTAAGAATTTCAATCATCCATGGTAGACTAGCACGTTGGTATTCTCCAGGGCTGTGGGACATGCTCATAACACCTACACAGTCTTCCAAGCATCAGGGAAAGTACCACATGCCTGAATCTACCAGGCTGCTTCTCTCTGGGGCCCAATGCAAGAACATGGATGTGGGGGGCATCATATTACGTGTGACCAGCTCCTGACTAATGAGGGAGTAAAAACTCACGTAAAGTTGACAAAAAACTCTAACATCCCCTCCAAAGAGCCAGGAGCCAAACCGTCACAGAGGTGGAAATGGCCTGAAAAGAGTTTTTTCTCTTTTCCCACTTCTTTTTGTCTTTTATTTCCCTTCTGAACACAAAGTAAAAAGAAGTTGCCCCATGGGATCAGCAGTGCCCTTAACTTCTGATCCTTTGAGATGACATCCATCCATAAGTGATTCATGATACTTGGGTGTTCTCAGGAGAGAGTAATATGCATCATTTTTTCCAAATAATCCTCTTCTCAAAATGAAATACATTCTCATAAGTCCCCCTTCTCCTTTCTGTCTGCTGGCTCTACTGGGATCCCGAACACTTGTCTCATTCCTTTATAATGAAATCTTCAAAAGTTCATCTGAGGTGGTTTTGTCTTAGCAGAACCATCAAGAAAAACTTGAAGAGAATTCAGTTCTCTCTCCCATTGTGCCTACAGAGGCATCAACCCTTTATCCCCAATGTTGACAGCAAAATCTCTGGACCCTTTTGCTCCCTGTTGTCTTCCTGCCCATCACGTCCCTCTCGAACTCCTTCCCTCATCACCTGGCTGGGTCACAAATATGGCCCATGGCTTGAGCACTCAGAAGCATCCTCACTTTCCTCACCTCTTGGCCTTTCTGCCACTCTGCCTGACACAACCCCAAAACATACACCTGGTCCCTGAGCACTGAGTAGATTATCGTCATTTCACAATATAATCCCAGATGTGACCTGGATACTTGGTGTCTGTGGATAATTCTCTTCCATAAAACAGATAAAGTACTTCTTAGCCCTTAGGTTTTAAGAAAGGTTCTTAGGGCCAGATGTAGTGGTTCACACTTGTAATCCCAGCACTCTGGGAAACAGAGGCAGGTGGATCTCTTGAGCTCAAAAGTGCTGAGCAAGAGTGAGACCTCGTCTCCACTAAAAATAGGAAAAATAACCAAGCATGGTGGTGCACACCTATAGTTCAAGCTACTCAGAAGGCTGAGGCAAAAGGATTACTTGAGCCCAGGAGTTTGAGGTTGCTAGGTTGCTGTGAGCTATGAGGCCAGAGCACTCTAGTCTGGGGTGACAGACTGAGATTCTGTCTCAAAAAAGGTTCCTGGTTACTAATTCAGATTAAAACTCACATATAGTTTGAACATAAGTCCTCTATTGGTCATTATTCAGAGCAATCTCAGACAGCTCTTGTGGAGCAACCTGGGGACCATAAGAGAATAGCCCTAGTCTTACAGGTCATAGGTTTTGGCTCTGTTGGTGGCTCTACCCCTCTTTGTGGCATGCATGGGCAGAAGGTCTTCAGAGACTGAGGACTTAGTGCCTGTCCATGTGAACATCCACACAGGAGGTTTCCCAAATCCAAGGCTTTACGTTCAGCAATCCCTGCTATTCACTACTCCAGGAGTTGTGACACAGCCTTCAGATTGTTGCAGTGGTGTGATGGCACCCACAACAACGATGACAGCAGACTCTTACATAATGCTCATTATGCTTCAGGCAGTCAAGGCAGCACACACATTGACTCATTTAATTTGTTAAAAAAAAAAAAACCCTTCTGAGAAATGTATTACTATCATCACCATCATCATCATCATCATCATCATCATCATCGTCGTCATCCCATTTTATGGATGGGGAAATGTAGACATAGATGAATTAATGTGCCCAGAGCCACACCTCTAATAAAGGGAAGAGCCTGGACTGAAGTCTAGGTAGTGTGATCAGACAAGTGGCTCTAGATTGGGGTGACTTGGACACCCAAGGAACATTTGGCCATGTCTGTAGACATTTATTGTCATAAATGGAGATCACTGTGGCATCTGGGGACCAGAAGTCAGGGATCCTACTGAACAAACATCCTACAGTTTGCAGGACAGCTACTACAACTACTACAGCTACTACTGCAATTATCCATCCCAAAATGTTGACAGTGCTGAGTAAGAAACTCTGGGTTAGACCTAGATCTTTGAATCTAAAGCCCTCTAAGTGACTGTGTCAAGGGTTCTCTAAAATCCTTTGCAGTCCATAAAGTAGAGAAACTGTTCACCTCCCCTAGAAATAAAAAATAGCTAGGCCTTGGGAATAAAGGCCTGGCCACCCTTCTTGGTCAAGGGGATGTAGATTGGTGGTAGTGGGTGGTTGTAGTAATGAATCTCCAAAGGCAAAATCAAACAGGACAATTTCTCAATAGTACACCATAATTCATTGGTTTTTCATACATCATCTAGCCACATTCTCTTCCATTAGAGTCCTCTGGTCTCCCCCTACCCACCCACCAAAAGCCTGAAACTTAGCAAATGATCCTACTCTTCTATCACTGGAAATAAGGTCCAAGTCCTTGGGCAGGAACTTCCTAAATACTGCCCTTCCTGAAGCTAACCACACCCCTACTGCCAAACCTTAAGACCTTACTGGTTTCTGCGTCTCATGTGCCCAAGGATTCTCCCCCAGAGTAAAGAATGCCTACTGGACCCTGTTTCTGTGCCTAAGGTCACCATCCTATCTTTTCTTGCTCCCTCCAGCTTCAATCCTACCTTCTTATTCTTTGTTGCATTGAATAGAGAGCAGTAAGGAGCACAGACCCACTCAGCTAGGTTTCTACTCCCAACTCTGCCGTATATATGCTGTGTGACCTTAGATGGAACATTTAATTTCTCTGAGCCTCATTGTATTTGTTAATATCATGGGGAATAACAAGTATCTCCCTCCACAGCCTACTTTAATAGGGATGTTGTCACTACCATCTCGGTGGAATGTCTCTGACAAAGACTGTCATCAAACTTCTCATCCTGAAGACTGTACCTCCCTGCACAAACTCTCAATCAACAAAAATGCATCAGACCTGGGTTTGCTATTTTCTACCACAATGTGGTTTTGCATCATTTAAACCTGGGATGTTTTCCTCATTATTTTCCAGTTATGTAAATTCTTTGTGCATCTTCAAAGCTCAGTTTTTCTATCCCCTTCTCATTGTCCTTCTTTCTCTTATCCTTATTTCTTCTTCTCCCTTCTAATCTCCCTCATCCTTGTTTCTCCTCTTCTTCCTTTCCCTCTCGCCCCATACCACTCTCTCTCCTTCTCTTTCTTGTAGGTGTGTGGCAGTGCAGCTGAGATTCAGCAGATACAATTCTGTTTGGAAAGAGACCTCTGTCCACAGCAGAGATGTCTCATCTGAATCACAGACCACTTCACTTAATGGGACATCCAGGCCTTTCCTCTAAAGAAGTTATAGTCTGCTGAAGGGCAGACACGATGCTTGCTTTGTCAGCAACATATACCTAACATCTGGTCCATAATAAGCACCAATATTCAAGGGAATTAATGAGGGAATGAATATTAACACAGCCCTTTCATTGTACAGGAATTGGAAGTCCAAGGAGGGAAAGTCCCTGCCTTAAATTAATTCAACAAGTTCTGTTGTGAAATCAGAACTGCAACTCAGAATCCCTTCTTTCTCAGCCTAGATTAGGCTAATAGCCGCTGGGCCCCAGGCCCATGGGTAGAACTGCTTTCCTTGGGTCTATATTATAACAATGTGGTCTCCAAATGGTTTCACTATTCACCTTTAGGAATTTCAGGATTTATGAATATGCATTTGAAAACCATAGTGAACTTTCCAGTATAACTTGGCAGGGCTATGCATCCTTGGACAAGGTTCACTATCTCTCTGACTCTCAGTTTTCACATCTCTATAAAGGACTAAGGGTACTTGTAAGGTTTAACCAGGTTAACATGTGAAATTGCCTCTCTCAGGGAAAAGCAAGTGGCAGGTGCTTCAGTGAATTTTTAAGTCATTTTCTTTCCTCAGTGCAGAAGAGCTGGCTTCATGCCCTTGCTCTAACCACCATTCTCTCAGGTTCATCAGGAGGGCTCAGAAAATATTGCTAATTTATGTACCATTTGTTCAACTGCATTTGGGAAAATGTAAGGTGCCCACATACCTCTAATTCAGGCAAGTAAAAGGCAAGCTGTGCTCCTGACCCTTCCAAAGAGAATGGGCACTTATATCTAATACGGGTTATTGCTTTCTCCCTCGGCATTCATGATGGTGCCATTTGCTTCAACTAAGGAGGCCCCAGAGAGAGATATCACAAACTGAATGATGTAGCTCGATCTGGCAAGAATTTCTGGGGCTCCTGGACTATGTTTCTATAACTTGCAGTGGTCAATCCTGAATAGCTCACCTTTGTAGCACACATAATGAGTCTCCTTTTAAGATTTAAGGTTAACACCTCCTCGCAGAGTGACCTTGGATCAGCCATGTAACCTTGTTGAGACTTTGTAGTTTGACTGAGTGTTGTCAGACTGTGGTGTCAGACAGACCTAGGATTGAATTCCCAACTTCACCTATTGCCACTTTGGCCAAACAAATCAATCTCACTGGGTCTCTGTTTCCCAATCTCTAAAATGGAGATGATTATGGAAAATTTAATAGCTGGTCAGGTGTGGTGGCTCACGCCTAGCATTCTGGGAGGTCAAGGCAGGGAGATCCCTTGAGGTCAGGACTTTAAGACCAGCCTGAGGAACAGCAAGACCTTATTTCTACTAAAAATAGAAAAATTAGCCAGGTGTTGTGGTGGGCACCTATCGTCCTAGCTACTCGGGAGGCTGAGGCAGGAGGATCGCTTGATCCCAAGAGACTGAATTTACTGTGAGCCAGACTGATGCGATGGCACCTAGCCTGGGCAACAAAGTGAGACTCTGTCTCCAAAAAATAAAAAACAAAATAAAATTTAACAGTTAGCATATTCAGAAGCTATTACATACAAAACACTCTTCTAGATATTAGCTCACTTTATCCTGACATATTCCCCATGGGAAGAGTATTACAATTAGTATTATGATGCTTTCTTTCCAGATGATGACATAGAGCCAT
Source organism: Perodicticus potto (assembly GCA_963574655.1). Taxonomy (NCBI): domain Eukaryota; kingdom Metazoa; phylum Chordata; class Mammalia; order Primates; family Lorisidae; genus Perodicticus; species Perodicticus potto. The sequence continues at coordinate 13,915 of CAUYRH010074446.1, forward strand.
TAAATTACTTAGGTTAAGTAAATTGCCCAGAATTATACAACTAGTAGATACAACACAAACCTGGCAAGTTGAGTTAAAAGTGGTTAGGGGGCCTGGTGCAGTGGCTCCTGCCTGTAATCCTAGCTCTGGGAGGCCGAGGTGGATTTCTTCAGTCATGAGTTTGAGAGCAGCGTGAGCAAGAGCAAGACCCCGTCTCTACTAAAAATAGAAAAACTGAGGCAAGAGAATCACTTGAGCCCAAGAGTTGGAGGTTGCCATGGAGCTGTGATGCTAGGGCATTCTACCCAGGATAACAGCTTGACTGTCTCAACAATAAAAAGTACATAGGGAAATCCTCTGGCCTCAGAAAACAGCAATGAATGGAATGAAGGTTCCATAAATGGTGGTGCTCACCATAGGCTACGTGTTAACTACTGTTATCATTGTTTCCTGTGAGACCTCCAGAGGCTGACCTGCATGTCCATGGGGGGATGGGGCTGTGTTGAGCAAAGGGCCAGCCCCAGCTGATGGGGTGAGGGCAGGGTGGGTGAGCCGGGGAGTGCCTTATAAACATTTGGGGCTGTGAGAGCAGATGTGTGATCTTGTGGAATGATTCTTGCTTCAGGACTGTGTGTTGACACTGATGTCACGGCTGCTCTGAGCACCTGAGATGCTGTTAACGAGCTGTTCCAAGCCCAGATGCAGTGTTTTCTCACCATATGGCCCACGCTGAAGTGCATGGTCTTTCAAACTGGGATGGCGTGGAACTCGGAAACACTGAACCCCTATGCATGCAAAACCTGCTCTTAGAGGAACAATGTCCTCCGGAAGAGCCCCAGTTCTCTGGACTTCTAGGGACCGTGTACTCATTTATATGTCATTCATTTATTCATGTGATGACTAAATGTCATTATGGGGCAGCTATGCTGTGGCAGATACCTTGTTAGGCAGTGGGGTTACAAAGGTGAACCAAATATTCCCTGTGTTCTCAAGAAACTGAGACTAGCGAGGAAGGGTGCAAGGACAAAGCCTAGATGACATTTTAAGCTCTGTAATGCAGGCAGTTATCAAGGACTCTGGAGATTAAATCAAGTTAGCGAAAATCTTTTTAATGGATTTTTTTTTTTTTTTGCATACCCAGCATCTGAGCACCTATCCAATTTTTTTTTTTTTTTTTTTTTTTTTGCATACCCAGCATTTGAGCACCTAACTCCCCATAGAGGAAAAGGGAAGGTCCTGTCTTATATTAGTGAAGGTAAAGAGTGGCAGTAATTCTCCCTGCTCCCTGGCAGGTGCACGAACACATTTCATAAATGTCCACCTCCAACCTGAGTTTCCCTTAGATGGCAGCTTCCTGTATCAAGATGATGACTCAACCCCTCTGCCTGAGTATGTAACAGATGTCTCACATTACAAGTCCAAAATCAGACCTGGTATCTTCCCCCCAAACCTTCTCTATTCTCAGTATTCTCCATATCAGTAAATTACACCACCATTTAGCCATTAGCCCAGGCTCACAGGCTGCACAGGCAGACAATCCTGGAGTCATCTGCGACCCCTCTCTTTCTCTTGCATACACACATATACACACGCATACATTGCTCATTGTTAAGGATGGTGGCCTTCTTTTCAAAATCCATCCCAATTCTGATCATTTCTTTCCATGTTGCCCTCTCCACCTACATCCAGGCCCCACTGTGTCTATCCTGCTTTCCTGAAATGGGCTCTTGCCAGATTACCTTCCTTCTACTCCTGCTACACTCTTATCTGTTCTCAGCAAAGCGTCTACAAAAAAAAAATTAAGTGTAAATTGTATCATATTTTCCTATATAGTATTCTTCAAAACCTTCCCATAACACATTTTCCAAAATCCCAGCATCTTTCCTGTGGTGTGTGAGGCCCTTCATGGTCTATTCCCTGCCTATTTGCCAAATCTTATTTTCCAACTTTTTGACCTTTCTTTGCTCTTCTCTGACATTGCTGTTCTGCTCCTCAAGCACACGAAGATGTGAGAACATGAGCATGTTGAAATGTCACATGCAGCTGAGAAGAGCTTACTGCAAGCCTGGGAGAAGGTGAAAAGTTCCGGAGAAGGTGGAGGGAGGGTAAGAGTGAAGCCCAAGTTGGGAGAGGGATGAGGGGTGTCTTTTCCAGTGGAAGAGAGGAAGAGATGCCTCCTCCTCTCTCAAAAAGAGAGACACCAGGATGCTATAGAAATCATTGCTGGATCGAAGGCTCAGGAAAGAGTCCTGGTGAGGAGTCAGGGGGAAAAGGAAAAGTAAGGGGGCCAAACCAATCACAACAAAAACCAGGCCTTAGGACTGGTCTAGAGTTAGGAGTGGAGATTAATGGCTTGCATTCATCTGACAGGTATTTATTGAGCACCTGTTGTTTGCCAGGAACTGGTGTTAGGCATTGGTACTGGTATTAAATTACTTTGGCTCAACCACTGAACTTAGATACAAATGGAACCCTCACTCAGTAAGACCTTAGAACGTATCTTTAGTTTTTTGAGCCTGTTTTCTTCTCTGTAAAACTATAATAATAATAGTGCATGCTCTGTTGATTAAAATAGTTCATGATATGATGCTGCAAAGAGCTCAATGTTTGTCATCTGGCAGCTTAGTGGAATAAAAGACCCCTCTCTTTTGTGTTCGTCGTTACATTATTGGGAAGGGATCATTGATGGAACGAATGAGTGAATGACTGTAACTGATTCAGAATCTGTTTTATAATAGAAAGGGGGGAATTGCTACTTCATAGGTTTCAAGCAGCCACTAGATATCTTTTTAGTGGCAAAATAACCCAGGTAACTCAGACTACTATGGTTGAGATGGACTTACCATTTGTACCTCAAATGTAGAAACTCTCTTAAACATTGATCTGTACCATGATGGTCAAAGCCATTTAGGCACCTCTGCTCCCCTCCACCTTCGGCACTTTTCTAATGCCTCCCCCCTCATTCCTTTCTGCACAGAGCTCTAGGGTAGGCACACACTAACTCTCCTGTATCCGCCAGCTTGTAAGTTGGGTACCATTTCATCCTAGATGCTTCAGATAAAAGACTCAAAATCCACAAAATTGACAATCTTGACAGGTTGTCAATTAGCTGGAGTAAAGGAGATGGATTTGAATGAGGCACAATGTAAAGGCAAGCACTGAGGTCTAAGAAGTAAAAGGCAAGGAATGGATGAAAAGAAAAGCTGAGAAGCTGCTCCTTTACGAAAGAAAAATACAACATAAGCACACACACGAAAAATACATCTGAAGGGCTAAAATTTGAAAAAGGCCACTTTTTTGCATCAACATTTATTTAATATTTTATACAGGATATGAGTTTCATCCTTAGGTAAAGGAATACATCTCTACAACTGAAATATTAATAAAAATAGGACATCACTATATTTCCTATACCTCAGATGAACAAATGGTCACCAGCCACCAGATCAGGAAGTGCAATTGATTGTATTGGCTTGAATTGGAATATAATTTTTTGTAAATTGGTCCCTTTGTTATCATATTATTCAGCCTTTTTCATTTTGGTCAAATCTAAGTATTTTTTTCATTGCCCTCCTTTAAGAATTGATGTAAGAATGATCTTGATCTTGGGCAGCTGGCTTAAGTTAAAAAAAACGTTGGCATTAATTGGGCACTATTTCTAAGTGATTTTCCTGTATTATCACATTTAATCTTCATTAAAAGCCTATGAGGGATGGACTCTTATTAACCCTATTTTTTAGATGAGAAATTAAGTCTCATAATGGGTTTAGTGACTTCTTCAAAGTGCCATGGGAAGCAGAACTCTTAACACAGGCAAATCTGATTCTCAAAGGCTGTGTTATGTAGCCCCTGCAAATTAGACAAATTGATCTGGTGAGGGGCAAATAGGCATGTACACATAAAGACATTCAGAATACTTTAGAGAATATGTCACTGCAAGACAAGCATGATTATTTATGGCCAGGGCTATTGCTTTGATCCGAAAACACCATGCTGCCCAGCCATTATGCTCCTAACAATGTCCAGTGCTATGTGAATTTCTCCACAAGGCAAATTCCTCTTGCCTAATGAAAGTGCTTGCCGAGAAAGCTCAAAACCCAGTTGCAATTAATTATTGACAGAGTATGTGAACTAGAGATAAAAGAGAAGTCATTCTTTCTCCACACACGCGATAGTAAATAAATTTAATTATAGTAGGAGAAACTAAGGGATCTTGGTCTATATTAAGTTTTATTAGCTGAGACATTTAAAAGCATGTCATCATAACAAAGAGGTCTTGTGTAATCCTAAATGTACCACTTTGGTGCAAGGCTCAGAAGTGAATAGACTTAATGGAGCACATTGTGGCAGATGGCCTGTTGTACCGACAGGTATTGAACAGGTTTATCGTCAATTAACTTCAGTCTACATAAGCCTATGACAAATTGGCTATATAATAGGATCCTAAGCTTTATTTTGTCACTGATAGGCCTGGGATGATGGGGAGGATGGCATCAAAACCTTTTAATATCTTGGAGTCCCCCCATAAGAACAGGCCATTCGGAAGGCAAACACGGATGGTGGGGTAGGTGTGGAGTACTAGATGTGGGCCCTGGTCTGGAATCTACTAGTGACTCCCTGGGCAACCTCTGGAGCAAGGAAAGGATACAGTCTCACATACTGAATCAGACCTATGCTAGACGCTTTCACTCTATATGTCATTTTATTCTAAACTGAACTTTAGGTTAAGTTTTGGAATTTTATAAATGAGGACAATAAGACTCAGAATGTGTCAGTATGCTGAGGTCACAAAGCCTGTCTGATTCCCATTGACTTCCCTGTCCCTGGACTGCTGTGTTCTCATTTGCAGAATAAGACCTTTGGAGTCAGGGGTCAGCAAACTTTTTCTTAAAGGACTGAATGGTAAATACTTAAGGCTTTGTGGGCCATATGGTCTCCTCCAACATGCTCAGCTCTGCTGTTGTGTTGCAAAAACAGCCATAGCTGATATGTAAATGGATGAGTATGGCTTTGTTTCAATGACAGCTTATTTATGAACATTGAAATTTGAATTCCATACAATTTTCATACATCAAAAGTATACTAATATTATTTTGGTTTTTCTTCCACCATTGGAAGTTCATAAATAATTCTTAGTGGGGGGTCACGCAAAAACAGGAGATGGGTGGTAGTTTGCCACCCCTCGACTAGATAATCTTGGAGGTCTTGTTGACCGAGTGCAAAGATTTTCTGAAAGCCTCTGCAACAATAATAATATCCTTAATTTATTAAGTTCTTATAACCTACCAGATTCGGTGCTAAATGATTTTCAAGCATTATCTCCCTTAATCCTTATGCTATAGTGTGAAGTCAGTGCTATCATTTTCTCCATTTTAGAGATTATAAAACTAATACATAGAGAAATTAAAGGTATATCTAGGTTAATCATAACTGGTAATAGGTAGAACAGCAATTTAAACCCAAAAAAGGTTCCCAAGAAAGAATGCATATGCCTCAAGCTGCCTTTTCTGATACTGCACAATCAAGACTATAGTCAGGACATACAGGTAAAAAGAACTTCCGAGTGTTTATCAACTTCATTTGGTGATTCCTCACTACTGTCTATGGAAAAGAAAACATACTTTGTAAAATAATTTAAGGATGTTTATTTTGAGCCAAATTTGAGGACCATGACCCAAGGCCACACCCAAAAACCTTGAGCAAGTGGACTTGCAGTGGTGAGGTTACAGTTTGGTTTTGTACATTTCAGTGAGGCCATAAATGAACATTTGGAAAACATATGTTGGTTTGGTCTAAAAGGTGGGACATCTGGAAGGAGGGGCCCACAGGTTATAGGTGGGTTTAAAGATTCTTTAGCTGACAAATGGCTGAAAGAGTGAGATTCTGTCTGAAAGACCAGAAGTCAGTGAAAAGGAATGCTTAAGACAAAGGATCTGTTAATTAGAGGCAAAGCAATGGACTGCCTCAAGTGGATTGTTATGAACATTGAGGCCCTGCGGGTAGGTCTTATGTAGCCTTAGACTTGTTAGTGAGTCACAAAGGACATCTCTAAGAAGGTGAGGGGACATGATGAGTCATATCTGATCTTCATTCTCCTGGCCAGCAACTCAATTTTAGGGATCCTCTTGGCCAAGAGGGGGTCCAATCTGTCAGCCAGTTAGGGGAAGCCTTAAGATTTTTAGTTCAAATCAGGTTATTTATGCCACACATTTTATGCAAAGAAGTGATACTATTCCTGAATACAAATAACCATTCTCTCCCCTTTTCCTTCATCTTTTAGGAATGTGATGCCCAGGACTGTGGATGGGCAGATAACCATGGAGAAGACCCCAAGTTACTTTGTGACAAATGAGGCTCCCAAGCGCATCCACTCCATGGCCAAGGACATCAAACTGATCGTGGTGGTAAGAAACCCGGTGACCAGGGCCATCTCCGACTACACCCAAACACTGTCAAAGAAACCTGAGATCCCCACCTTCGAGGTGCTGGCCTTCAAAAACCGGACCCTAGGGCTGATCGATGCCTCCTGGAGTGCCATCCGGATAGGGATCTATGCTCTGCACCTGGAGAACTGGCTCCAATATTTCCCCCTCTCTCAGATTCTCTTTGTCAGTGGCGAGCGACTCATAGTGGACCCTGCTGGGGAAATGGCCAAAGTCCAGGATTTTCTAGGCCTCAAGCGTGTTGTGACTGAGAAACATTTCTATTTCAACAAAACCAAGGGGTTCCCTTGCCTCAAGAAGCCAGAAGACAGCAGTGCCCCGAGGTGCCTGGGCAAAAGCAAAGGTCGGACTCATCCCCGCATTGACCCCGATGTCATCCACAGACTGCGGAAATTCTACAAACCCTTCAACATGATGTTTTACCAAATGACTGGTCAGGACTTCCAGTGGGAACAGGAAGAGGGTGACAAATGAGGCTAGAGATGTGAAGGGAAGGCTAATGAATAGCTATGGAGGCTCCTGAATCCTGATCCCCTCCCCACCCTGGTGCTACAGCTTCGCTTGCTGGAGTACCAAGTAGATCTCCTCCTTCATTCCACCATGGTTGCCTCCAGAGCTGCTGGCATAGGCAGAGGGGTGAACCCCTGGCATCCCCATGGAAGAGCCAGGCCTGCCTGGGCAGCAGTATCTGGTTGATGCCATCAGATGGCCATCAGAATCCACTGTTCATCACCCTGTGCTAGTTTACAGAATCTGAAGACAGGATAAACAGCTGCCAGTCAGAGATGATGCTATGAATGTTTACCCAGTGACCAAAAAGAAAGAAAGGTCTACTCTGTGGGGTTCTTACTCTAGTTTGGGGAGCCATGGTTCTACCCTTGTACTTGGCACAGGCACCTACCTTCTAAACCCCCAGAAAGCACTTTGTGGCTCAGCACTCCAGGACTCCTAGGGAGCGAGGTCCTCCTCCTCTGGTGTTTCTGGCCTTTTCTTCAAAGGCCTCATCTCACGACCCTTGGACTTCCTCCTTTCCCACATCATGAAGGCAGAGGCATGCATGATCCTCACCAAAAATGTTGACACCCCTGGGAGCCTTCTTTCTAAGAGTCCCTCTAAGGAGGGTTGGGTCTCTCTCTTCATGAGTAGCCTGGATTACACAGAAGCTCGTCCGTATGCCCTTCCATCAGGGTCAGGCCCACGGGGCTGTGCTCAGAGCAAGTATAATTGTAGCAGAGTTCAGAACTCTGAAGTTGGCAAAGGTGAATGCCCTTATCCAGGGAGTGAAAGAAGAAATTCAGTCCTCTTGGTGGGAGGTGTCCTTACCTAAACACCCTCTTCCCCAAGCGCTAGGATTCAGAGGCATGCTTTGAGGGTGGGCTTTGTTTCCTAAGGCCCCCAGAAGAGCAAAGACCAGAGCTGGCATGCCTCTCACTATGAATAACCCTTAACAATGCCAAGGACAGCAGAGCAGTCACCATCCTCTATTTGCCCCACCACCACTCCCCTCAGGGTCATCTCATGCTTTGTTTTCTCTCTGCAGAGATGGCAGATACAGGGGAAATAGAGGGATGACTTGTCAGATCCTGTTTATGTGGAGTGGGAGAGAGCAAGGGCTGTCTGCAGATACCCCAACCAAGGGCTGCCAAATAAAGTGCCCCCTCCCATTAGTTGGATTCAATTACAATGTACCATCTGACATCAAGCACTTGTTCCCAGATCTCCAAAACCAGGAATTGTTCTAGTAAAACTGGAAATTTGTATGAATGGGGGGGAGTTAAAAATCTGTTCAGCTGTTATTAAACTGTCATTTCTCCCGCTGAATGAAAACTGTGTTGTTATAAAGCGTAATGCAATCTGATTGGTGGGTTTCCATGGTGTGTTTGCGCTGGGCACCTGCACCCCCACACCACCCTGGAGTGCCAGGGGCTTCCTTCCTCTAGGATGGCCAGAAAGGCCCAGATCCAAGAGTTTGGGGTGGGTTCTGTCAAGGCAGGCTGGTTCTTGCGATAGTACAGAGAATGTGTCTCCTGAAAGGGGTGCAGCCTTTCCTATCTTAGCCAATCCTGGCAGGGTAGGGACTAAGATGGCAGATTCAGAAGCAGCCTTACCAATACTTTTTCTAGATAATAAAGTGGTTATTTACCTGGAGGCAACAGATATACCTGTATTATCAAGTAAAAAAAGAGGGAGATTAAAACACACACACACATGAAGGAAGAAATGTGTGTTGCTTATTCAGAAGTGTGAACTGTGGGACTGGCTGATGGGGGTACTTCTTTTAGAAGCAAAGCGAGGAGTGAGTTTCAACCTTCTACACATCACGGTCAGTTGTGGAGTTTATTCAAGATACAGCTGCACATCAGACCTATTAATGAATCAGAAATACCAGGATGGTGCGCTGGTGTTTATCCTTTTGAAATTTTTCTTATAAAAGCTGGGACCTAGAACCACTGGAAGAGAATTTTGTGTGCCCTCCCTTCCTCCTTTCCACCCCCTTTTATGCTTTTGTGGGAATTATTCCCAAGGGAAGTGGCCCGGAGGGTTCTATGGCTTCTTTGAAGGAACAGAGTCTCCTTTGAAGTAATGGCAAGTAGGTATAGGGGTGACCTTATAACTCAGTCAGAGGCTTCTCTGGTTTTAAAAAAGCCTTACAGACTTTAATCTACTGGTTAAGAAAGACCATTACCTTCATCTCTTCCATTCTGGTTAGACAAACATTCATTCAGCTCTTTCAATCACACCCATTCACCACTATCCATCTCCCTGACTATCTACCTGTCCCCATAAGCCCAGAACATCAAGACTTACTTCTAAAGAAGGGTATTAAGCCTGTGTCCTCACACAAATATGTCACATAAATCCATTTTTAATATGCTTAGCCAATGGTGAATAAGCCATTTCCCCCAAGAAATAAAAGTGGGGAACCCTCCCCTTAAATTATTTACACACCCTTTCATGTAACAGTAGACAAAAGTTCCCTGGAGAAAGAGGGCAGAGGCCTCACTAAGCCTTGGGATCTTGAGGATATTTATATTAAAGAGTCTGTTTGGAGATCTTGTTGAAAGCTCGTGGTTCTAAAAAGAAATGAAAATTTCACATGTTTAAGGACTATTTTTTGCGGTTCTCCTCAGGCTTGATCCTTGTCACTCTGGGAGTGAGTCACTAAGCCATGTACCCTTCTTCAATAGGGAGGCTTGAAGAAGGAATTATTTTCTATCCAGAAAAGCTAAGTCAACTTGCATGAAATAGAGCCAGGTTAATAATACTTCCGCCCTATTTAAACGTGATCATTGCAACTCACATGAGATTGAATTTTGTATTTGATTTCAATTAGCCAAACATAAATTATATTTAATTTTCTACCCCCTCCTTCCCCTGGAATGAATGATTCATGGGCTCTGGAAAAGTGGCTGTGTGTGGTTTGGAGATGAGAAAAGGAGACTCCATCCTTCCAATTGGTGCAGCTATCAGTGCCCCTCTAGTCTTCTCTTCAGCCAGTGTCATTCTGTACCTGAAAGGTTTAAGAGTCTTGACATTGCCACGTAGACCTACCAGCTCAAACCACAACAACAGTAAGAACAAAAACATTCAGCAGCCCTGTTGATCTTTAGATGGTATGTAAAAACCATGACTTCAGAGTCGTAAAGGTTTGGCCAGTCACAGGGATTCATACAGGACCACACAGGACCCTTGTGAGGTAAAAAAGAGTGAAGTTTTCAAACTTCCAGGCTTTGAACCCAGTGCCTGATGCTCTGACTCCTAACTGTTCACATGGAAGACAAAGATGGTTGAGAACCAGGGGGCATGTCTGGGAGCGGCTCTGAGCCATTTCTGGAACTAAGCTGGGGTTAGGGGAAAGCTCCTTAGAGTCTTTTTGTAACAAATTGGGCTTGGGAGACAAAAGTTCATAGAGATATGTTTCCCAGTTTCTCAAAGAGATGGGGATTTGTCATTTTCAGACCTAAAGGATACACGAGACTGTTTTAAAATTGTGAAATATCTGGTATGATGAGGTAATGAGAGTGCATCATCTGTCATCCAGGCAGGAAATAAAGGCCAAAAGAATGTATCTCCATTTTTGGAAGATAAGCAGGAATCTCCACTGTCCCTGGGTACAGGGAAACAGCGCTGCTCCAGAATCAGTCACGTTTCATTCAGTCTTTTATTTTATTTTAATAGAGCGACCAAGAAACACGGGAAGAGCCAAGCTGACTTGACTTGACAGGATTCCCAGCCTAATTGTGAAGCTGGATGTGGAAGAGCAGATCGCAAAGGATTTATGCTATTATGAGAAGGGGAGCTGAGGGTCCATGGGAAACCGGGGGAATGAGGAATGGTGGCGTGGGGAATAACCAACCAGGAAAAAGGAAAGACCACCAAGTACTTGTAGCATTAAAGACCATACTCAGTAGTGTTTCATTTCATCCCAAATCATAATTATTTTGCTCCAGTGTTAGGCGAAAACACAGACTGGTAGACACCAACAAAAGAAAAGATGATAAATACAAGGTTGAGCAGTTAAGAAGGCGATGAGGTCGAGCACGGAGGAAGGGGTGACAACAGTGCAACTAAGGGAAGCTGTTACCAAGAAAAATCTTTTCCCAAAAAGGGAGCTGCTGTCTCCTTTCTTCAAGTGACCAGAGCCAAGCCATTAACAGGCAACATAAATCTGTCCAGAAACCTTCTTCCACCTATGGTTTCCTAGACATTGTCTGAGACCAAGTTCAGAGGATGACCCTCTTCCCTTTGGGTCAGATACTAATAGAGTCATGTATCAAGGAGGAAACACCAAACCAATGGAAATTTGCCTTTTCTAAAAATGTGTTAAAATCAGTAATAGTGAAAATTAAAACACATACCCATCTTTATTAGAGTAGAATATAATGCAGACTTGTCTTTTAGCTCAGAGATAATGAACAATTCATACAACTATTTTTTAATGATTGGGACTGGGAGGGGTTGGGAATTTGAGAGTGTTTGTAAAACTTCCATAGCAATAGTGACTGAAATGTAGCCAGAACATGGGCGTTTGCACTAGAAATAGCAGGACAGGGAAGCCTCAATACACCTGCCCTTGTAAGAGCAGTCAACGTGATTTCAAAGGATATTTTTTTGATAGTCTTTTTTTCTAAGCCCAGAAAAGGTAGTTAGAAGGACTTTGACCCCATCTAATCATTCTGGACCACTTGGAAAAGAATTCCTTTGAAATAGGAGAATTGATACTGAGTTTCCTTATGGAGAATTGGGACCGGTTGGGAAGTCATCCGTACACCATGCGCAAAAGAACGTTAGAGCAGTTTTTCTTGTTTGGGGGATCAGAAAGATCTTCAACACAGCTTCTTTCTGGCTCCGAGTGAAATAACTATGGGGAATAAGCAAGTGTGACTGTGAGACATATAGCCCTTTGGGTTCAATACTTCTCATTCTGACCAGTCTCAAGCATTATGGACCTATTCCCCGGGTCCTTTTCCAACAGAAAAATAAAGATTTACATTCAAACTGAGACTCAGAGCAATAGAGACTTTTCTTATGCACTTGGCCCTAGGAAATGCTTCCTGGCAAGTTTTTTAAATGTATCCTTCCCTCCAAGAGGGAGTTTATCTCCCTCTTTAAGTTCTTAGTCTTCACTCTTATTTCTAACACTCACATATCACATAGTCTTTAATGAGCAAAGCATCCTTTACAAGAATGTGTATCCCATGTGCCTCAGGAACCTGGGTCCTGAGCATTTTTCCAGGGCAGGCTACTCTGAGGAAAAAAGGCAGTGGAAACTCAGGGAGGCCCCACAGGGTTACATTGAGCACAAAAAGTTGATGCAGGAATTCTGGGGCAGGACAATAGTGGGGCTGGGAAACTTGGTGTATAGAACCCTCCGTGTTCATGTTACGTTTCATCATTTTATAGATGTAACATTAGAAAGTACCCTGGTAGCAGAAGAGCTGGGCTTTGCACCTGCATCTACTGACGTCTAGCCCATTCTGCTTCTCACTACTCTCATATCAGAGACCCAGGAGATAAAATAAGGGCATCTAAAGGTGGTTTTGCCTAACAGATTGGTCTCAGAAATGCAATGTCTCTACAAACATTAAGAAAGTGGCCTTTTCAGGAGGCAAGGGTTGACTGTGTTTTTGATTCTGAAAGGGTCCCAGGCTTGCATCATCAAAGCAGAGTCCAACTTTTTCTAATGGTCTTCCTAAAGTCAGAGGGTACTGGTGAGCTATTCACCATGCAGGGCTGAGAGTTTTCTTCTGCAGAGAGCACACCTTTGGGTGAACCTAGATATGTGTGTATGTTTGACAAGTGCACCCACCTCTTCACCACCCTGTGCCAACTCTACATCCAATCTGTCAACCAGGACCTGGAGAAATAACTTTGAATAAGGAGCAAGACAGTGTCCTAAGGAGGCCATGGGCAATCATCTCTATTCAGAATTAACTAAATTAGACACAAAAAGGAGGTTTCCAGCAATGACAGTTGTTAAACCAAACAAAGTAGCTATGAATCTCATTTATTCCATTCCTTACCTTAGTCTGCAAACAGTTATGTATCATCGCTGTGCTAGGTGCTAGAGAAAGGTTGTGAATGAGAAATTCCATTCAATGTCCTCTTTAGTAGGAGAAAGATGCCCACGTGTTTGGGAAAGTACTAGAGCTGTCCAGCCAGTAACCCAGCTGGCAGATAGTCGAGAAATTTGATGATTAAATGCTTTCAGGCAAAATTTCTTAAATGGATCATTTCTGGGATAGCTTATCTCCCTCTTTAAGTTCTTAGTCTTCACTCTTATTTCTAGCACTCATGGGCTATAGAAGATATGGGATCTCTCCTTAACTTTAGATCTCAACTTAAGAGTTGATATTAAGATTTTTGAAAATGTCTAGCTAACTTGTGTTGTTTTTTCCTCTACTTCCTACTTGGAAGAAACACAAAATATCCTGGAACAAAAGGGGACAAAAGGACAAGATTAGACCAAAACCAGGTTGGAAAATGTCAAATTATGGTTCTTGAAATGTTAAGAGTCCATGTCCTACTGGCCTGTGCAGTGGGTCTATGGAGGCAAAGACAGCAACCTTCCCATGCCTCTGTGTTGGATGGAAGGACGTGGTCTTCTTCCTCCTCCAAAATTTCAAGAAGCCTCAATCCCTCTAGCAAATGTACCCCTGCCACTTCTTTGCTTACAACTCAATTATGCCTGTTTCTCTCTAATAAAGGATGTTTCCCCTCAAATGTATTTAGAGGCTGAGTTTTTGTCACCAATTTGTTTTTAAGATCATGGAAACAGCTTGGGACAATCAAAAATCTACAATAAATACTAAAAGGAAAAAAAACAAGTGTTGTATGTTCTTTCTGATAACTCATGGGGGAAAAAAGCAATATTTAGCAAACACTTTGGTTCCTTCTTTCCCCAGAGAAAAGAGCAGGAAGCTTTTGAGATGATGGCTACAGATTCCACTGTGACTTTGCCCATCAAAGGCAAGATTTTCCAATTGAGCAGGAGATAGTCTTTCTTTTTTCTCCTGTCATTTAGGGAAGAAAATAGTTCTTAGTTTTCATCCCAGTGGAAGTGCCTATAAAATGTACCAGGGGAGAGGATTTGCTCCTTGGAATGCGTGGAGAAAGGGCTTTGGAAATAAGGGCTTTCATTACCCCAGGCATCCTCCTGAGAGGAAAGAAAAAGCAAGAAATAAAATGGGAACTGTTTATGCCATAGGAACCAGGTCGAGGAAGGAGTCTAAATCATCGAGTCAGACCAGGCCCCCAAGCCAGAATGAATCCCAACGTCCATTTATTCTGCCCTGGCACTCATGGCAGAGAATACAGATTGAGGTCTCTATAAATTTCTAGTTTCTAACCTCACCTAGGCCCTCAGTCCTGCTATTCATTCCTTTTATTGGTCCCTGAGTAGCTCTTTCTCCCAGGCCCCTTGCATTTGTTTCAAAGACTCACCTCTTTTTTCAAACTTTCTCTCCCTCCTCATGTTCCCTCCCTCTTGCTTCCTTGGCCAAGGGGAGTTGGCTGCATGAAGAAAGAAAGAAATTGGGAGCCTGAGCAGTGGTCATCTGAGAGCTTCTGAGAAAAATAATCTTTGAAGATAAAGATAAGACTGACTAATGGTAAAAGTCAAGTCCCTTTTCCTCCTTTGGAATGACAGATTTAGAGCTGAAAGTCCAAGTTGTCTCCCCTGCTTCTGGTAAGACTTGGGTTCTCTCATCCATCAAATGAAGGTGGTGTTAGTTCCAGCTTCACAGGACAGGTGAGCACTAAAATGACATGTGTAAGGAGCTGAAAAGAGTGATGAAAAAAGAAAAGATCAGTGGGCTTGCTATTTCCTTATCACCATTATTATTAATCTTAAAAAGTATTAGTGATGGTATGAATCCTTCATACCCTACCCATATCTCAGCATTTCCTCCTTTTGCATTGGATTCCTAGTTCTCAACCTCCAGGCATCACGAACTTTATTCATTTACCTCCCCACCTTTCCACCTAGACTTTGTTTGGAACAGCAGTCCAAAACAGATCATCCTATCTTCAATTTAAGGAAAACAATACGAAATTTGTTCTGTAGCATTTTCAAAATACTATACAACATCCCTCTGTCATAGCTAAAGTCTTTGAAAGTAGATTCCATCCTCTCACAACTCTCATTTACTTTCCTCTTCTTAGACCCCTGTCCCCTGGTGTCTGCTCCCATGAATCTAAGAAAAGTCTTGATAAGGTCATTAGTGATGCCTTAATTATCAAATATGGCATCGCTTTCAGCTCTCATCAACTTGACCTATTTTTGGTGCTTGATACTGTTGGCCTCCCCCTCACCCCGTTCCATAAAACACTCCTGCTTCCTCTCTCATAATTGGTCCCTCCCTGATGCCTCTCCAAGCTCTGTTCTGATTCTATCTCTTTTTGGCAGACTCTCCTCTCCTCTTTTTCTTTATTTAATAGTGGAGGTTGCTAACTTTGCTCCCCTTCTCATTATGTGAATGTTCTCATTTACCTCCACAGCTCAAACAATTCGTCATAAGCTAATTCCCAAAGCTGTACTAATAGTGAACACAATTTCTATAACAGATGTTAATGGTCTATCCAGCACTCATGTACTCCCCCTTCCTCTTGTTAACAGAACCCTGGTTTTGTTTTGGTAAGGGGTGACAATGTGTGCAGGGCAAGTGATCCTCTTCCCTAACCCCAAGGAATGAATTGTGACTTATCTAAAGCCAATTATGTGATCTATTCATGGCCTGGGAGCCTGAGCAGTGGTCATCTGAGCGCTTCTGAGAAAAATAATCTTTGAAGATAAAGATAAGACTGACTAATGGTAAAAGTCAAGTCCCTTTTCCTCCTTTGGAATGACAGATTTAGAGCTGTAGCAGCTGTCTTGTGACCACAAAGCAAACATGACTGACATGGAGGAGGCCCGAGCAGGACTGAGGAAAAGAGCTTGGGTCTTGGCCGGCCTGCTTCATGTCCTGAAGCTTACAGCCATGCAGCTGCCTACCTTCAAGCTTTTTGAAGAAACATCTTTATTGCTCAAGAAACATGTTTATTGCTCAGACACCAATATATGTATATATATACATAGAAATATATATATTTTGCATATGAAAACATTCTAAACTATAAGCCCTTAGGAGTCCATAGGACAAAAACGAGAATGGACACTAGACCTCAGTATCTGGCAAAATCATTATGACCTCATGATGTTAACTGGCATCACAGGGTAAGCCAAAGGTACAGCAAACCCACATTAAAGGAGTAGCACTGACCTCAGACATAGGTGGACTCTACCCTATTTGTCACATTATGTTGCACTGTATAGTAGTGATACTGTATCTGTGTATCACTATAAAATGTCACATCCTGTGACAGATCTTCAGAGTCAACATCTGTACCACTGTGGTTATGGAAGTTGTAGATTCATCTAGAGACTTCGAGTAGTGGAGGAGCCAACATACCATATCAAACCTATGTGTGATCTCCCAAAGTACAGGATTAACACATCTAACATCCCGCACAAATCCTACTAAATACCAGCCTATGAGTAGCTCCCCCTCCAGCCAAAGGCTCTATCTTACCAATAAATACCAAGACTAGTAATAATAGCATTTTGTGAATAATCACGTATTCATGCTACTCAGCCTATCATCAGCATCTGTATCGTTGATCACTCATTCATTCCTGTCTTACATCACCTCCAATCACACTGCCCCTCCATAATTTCCATCTACACCACTGACTACTCTTCAACCTTACATGCTAGTCACTCCTCACTTTCCAGGGCTCAGTCCTTTATGTTCTTTGGCTCTGGGTAACCTCATACTTTCTCATGGTTTTAAGTGCTAGCTCCATGCTGGTGACTCTGGATCTCTTCCTTGAACTCCAGATTCCTATATCAAAGTAATCTTGACTTGTCCATTTGAGAGTATAGTAGTCATCGCAATCTTAATGCAGCCAAATCAAATCCCAGATGTTCTAAACCAGTGATTCTCAACCTTCCTAATGCTGCAACCCTTTAATACAGTTCCTCATGTTGTGGTGACCTCCAACCACAAAATTTTGTTGCTATGAAAATAATTTTATGGTTAGGGTCACCACAACTTGAGGAACTGTATTAAAGTGTCACTGCATGAGGAAGGTTGAGAATCACTGATCTAAACCATCCAAACCTATTCCTCCTAAAGTTTCTTCATCTGAGTAAATGAGTACTCTGTCTTTCCAAGCTAGAAATCTATATTCTTTGTTGCTCCTCTGTTTCTCTTGCACTGTGCATATAATTTAAAAATAAATGCGTCTAGAATCTACATGCTTTTCATTGATCCCACTCAGTGCTGTCAAATTTTGCAAATAATTGCATAGGACATACTAACAAAAAATATTTGCATTTCTCTTATGTGCTCTTCTGGGGTCTCCCCACAATGGTCTTCCTTCCACGAGTGTAGTCCCTTTCTTATTTATTTATTTATTTTTAGTCCTTTTCTTATTTGTCATCCATTCTGCATCTGGGGCCATGCCAACTGACAAGGGAAATGGATTATGTCATTGTCTTACTAATAAACTACTCTTGACTCCTATATTAGTCAGTCACTTCTTTAACTGGAAGTGACAGGCGGAGTACAACTCCAAGAGGATCCAGGACTAAACAGAATGTACTGGCTCACGTAACAGGTTTCGAAAAGGTGGCTGGCTTAAGGTAAAATTTATAACTGATAATTTAATAATAACAGTAAGTTTGCTCTTTTTAAACCCTCTCCATTTTAACCCCTCTGTCTTTTAGTATTTTGCCTTTGTTAATCTTTTTTTATTTTGATTTCATCCTTAGTGTTTTTTTCTCATAATAATACTATGGCTACTTGTAGTATACCCTACATCACTCTTAACAATTCCAAAGAAAAAGTATTTTTCTAAGAGCTCCAGCAAAAAATGGATCACATGACTGCTCAGACACTAATACTTGTGGCCAAGGATCTAGAGCGCTCTCATAGTCTGGCCTGAGTCACCTTTGGGAGTGGGGAGAGATAGCCCCTACCCTTTATGACTTGAGAAATGTAACTATTGAATAGGGGAGAATAATTCCAAAAAGGAGATGCTGGGGAAACCAATACAATGTTTTTCATGGTTCCTTATTGCCTGCATGATAGATTCCAAATGCCTCAGCTTAGCATGTAAGGATTTTTACAGTCTGTCCCTAAACCATCCCTCCAGCCTCCTCTCTGGCAACTAGTCCCTACTCAGTGCTCTTGCCACACTGATTTGTTATCATGCTCTACACAGTTTTTGCTGTACCTTGTACTTGTAAAATCTTTTCTCTTCCTGCAAGATATTATTCATGCTTAATGCTTAAAGACCCTTCCTGAAATGCACCTTCCATGATTCCCCAGCTGAATTGGTTGCTCCATACTCTGTATTTTAAATGTTCTGCAGTGGCACTGAAGATCAGGTAATGCCACTTCTCTGAGACTTATTTTCCACTAGATTGTGAGGAAGGAAGGAATGTCTCAGACATCTCTGTTCCCACAATGCCCGGCCTTAGGAACGATGCAGTAATTATTGAACAGAAAGATGAATGAAGGGCTTAGCAATTGAATAAAGACAGCATGTAATGAGGGGAACACCAGGCAGAGTCTTCAGTCCTCATTTGAACCCACTTTTGGACCTCTTCATCTCATTCCCCAGTTGTTGCCTCTTTACTCACTGAGCTTACTGGTCTCTTGAAAGAGCTAACGTGATGAGTAAATGAAATGGAAGAGATGTTCACATCTCTGAAGGATGAAAGACTTCTCATTTTCACTGTGCATTTTGTCAGCCTACAATGGGCAAATGTTTTCATTTGAAAATGTCACTGCAGACCTCAATAAAAAGATAAAGAGACAGTTTCTGTCTCTTCCTGAAACCTTTTGGAAACTCCATGACCTCAATCAATACTCCTTTTAGCTCTGTTTCACCAGGGATAAAAACCCACCTTTACATTGGACTAAATACCATCAGTTTATGGAGCTTCTCCTTTACTTTAAGGTGGTGTTTCTGAGCATTTACAAAGTGTCAGGTGCTGGTCCTTCTTGTGGAATGTTCCTTTCCAGATATGCCCATGGCTCCTTGCTTCACTCCATCTCAGACAGGCCTTCCCTGATCACCCCATTTAATACCATAACCCTTCCATCCAGCCTGGAGCTCTGTCCCATTAGCCTGGGGTGTTTTGGTTCATAGCCTTCTCAGTGCTTGCTGTTAAAACACAGCACACCAGCTTTATGTGCTCAATTTTTGTTGGATCTTCCACAAGAACATAAGCCAAGCCAATGAGACCAGAGACCTGCTGGCTCTTGTGTGTCACTCTGACCCAAACACCTAGAACAGTGGTTGACATAAAGCAAACACTCCATATTTACCAAGCAGATGAAGAAATGCCAAGCAATCCATAGACTATTTTATTTGATTTTACCCAATAACCCTATGAGGTGGTATCTAATATCATTCTATTTTTTAGATGAGGAAACTGAAGCCCAGAGATGTCAGGAGGTCACCTTAAAGTCACATAGCTAGTAAATGAAAAGTTAAGAGACACCATCCAGGGTCTAGTTGAGTATTTCTCCCTTCAGGGCATGCATCTCTGTGCTTCACCAGAAATGGGATTTTATATTCTTCTGAAGTACATAGTGGGACAGTTGCCCAGTATAGTAGTAAGCCATTCTCTGTCACTGTGGAGGGAAGAGATTTACTGAGCTATTGCTGGACTGACACAGATGAGCTATGATACTGGCTTAACTTTGCAACCTGCAGGTTATAAATTGTTTTCCTGTCCGTGATATCACTTGACTCTGATTTAGGTTATGAACCCCATTCTGCAGATAAAGAAGTGAAAGAGAGAGAGAATCATCTGTCTCAGAGGAAGTTTACCAACTCGGTGCAGTTCCTTTTGCCTACCTGTGTCCCAGGTGGTGACCAGCATATAGCCAAGTGAGAATAATGGAGGAATAAGGCCTCAAAACTTGGGCTTCGGACACGTAGGCCATTTTTGCCAAATGGAACTTTTTGAAATAACTTTCTGGAAAGCCTATTCCATTACCAGAGCTTTGAAACAGTCATTACATCAGTATACTATATTCAAACCAGGAGACCTCACGGATAGTTAGCATTGCTGAGAGTTTTATCTTGGCCCAAATAACATTATTCTAGCTAATAGCTCCCTGAATTTTCAGTCTTACACAGTGCTTTGTGGCAAAAGAGAGTGACAAACACCCAGTAAGAAATGACCACATCTTATCAGAGATGACTTTGTTAGGCCATGGGGAAATGGCCCAAATAATCTATTACTCAGGAAAATTACTAGACTCCATCAGACTGTGAAACAAAAAATTCCTATAATATCAAAAGTTGATGTAAAGTAATACCAGAAATATTGGGGGTACATTTTTGGTTGAGCAGTCCAAACATTTATATAGTGTATAATGTCAGTCCTCAGACCAAATAGTTGCAGAAGTATTTTATCTGGCCTGCACTATTCTTTTGTTTTGAAACTAAGTTAGAATGCTTGCAGGCAGGGTAAGGGTCACCACCTCACCCCAAACATCACATGTCCCAGCTGCCTTATGATATGTTTCTTCCCCTAAAGGGTTCAGAATTTCATACTACAGGCATGGTGTTTTGATGAATCCACAGAAAGAGTTTTCTAGGCCTGTAACTCATAATATTTTCATGACACTTAATAATACAAAGGGAAACAGTAATACCCAGAGTCTCTGCAGCATCCTTCATTTTTTTTTTCCAGAGCATACTCTTCTAACTTGTTAACTTACTGATGGCTTTTCTTCTCAAACTCTAGCATGCATAGGAATTACCCCCAAATTTGCTAAAACACGAATATTAATATCTGATTCATATACCTAGAGTTTCTCTTTTAATAGTCTTGGGATAGGGCCTGAAATTCTGCATCTCCAATCTGCTTCCAAGAATGCTGATGCTGCTGGTCCACAGAAGAGGACTTTAGCCAGTAAGGAGGGGAAAGTTATCACACCCATTTCACAGATGCAGACACTGGTTGTCATGAATGGAGGGTTCATAAAACACACTCAGAGAGTCTACTTGTACTGGAAACAACAGCAACTCATTTCTCTATCAGTCACAAGTAGGTTGCCCCAGAAAGGGACATCCAAGCAAATTCTCTAATAAATTCTTTTGGCAAAATCTTTGGTAAATGCATTTCTATCACCCCATTTTCTCCTTGTATCTCTGGGTTTGCTAAGAGGAAAAAGGAAGGGGTAAACTTATGTGTTGGAATGAATATTTCTGTAAGCTCTTTAAGGAAGGATACATCAGGCCTAATAAGAAAACAATTTTCTTCTCTTCTCCCACTGCTAAGTTAAGAGATCCCAAGGTCAAGGCTAACCATCCCCAAGCTGCCTTCCTACAACTTTCCCTTGATGTTGATTAAGGATAATTTATTGCAGACTCAGATGGGAGATTGGGGATGGAGTGGGGGACGGTGGCAGAGGGAAAGAGAGGCCTACATTCCAATGGAAGAAACTGGATAGCCAAACAATTTTTTAAAAATTACTTATCTCTTTATGTGACCCTTGTTTACATGCCTCTGGGGCAAGTGATTTTATAGCATGTTGTATCATGGTGCTTGCTAAAACCATTGAAAAAAAATTTAGCCACAATATTAGGAAGTAGTGAGCTATAAAATTGCTAATTATTTTCTACTAAATTTACTTTTAAATAACTTTAGACATCAATTACAGGCACCATTAGGCACCATTAGGCACTGGGTGTGTTTACCAAACAAGGGCAGCGCATTGCTGATTCCCGCCCCATCTGTGTGGCCTCCTCATTCAAGTTCACCACCCCCTTCAGCTGCCCTCCCCAAACCCTCTTCATAACACAGCATTAGTATCAACAGCCAAAATTACACTCCATCGATAATGGCAGATTGCTTCCATTTTAAGTGTCATTGCCCACTCAAACCCCCAGTGTCTTAGATGAAGGTTAGTTTAGGAGAAGTTTTTAATTTTAATTGTCATTTAATTGTCAGTTTTAGGTGCATTTCCCAGTCTAGTGTTTCTCTGCCATTGTTACATATTAGAATCACCTGAGAACTTAAAGTATATACATATATGTATATCAGGGCCCAATTTCTGACTGATTACATTGGGATCTTTTTTAAAAATGATTTTAAATGTATCCCCAGTGATTCAAATGTGCAGCCAAGGATGATGGCCCTGGCTCCAATCATCCCCAGCTGTAGGCTTAGGCTTCCCTAGACCAGAGAGGTAACAGCATACTAACCTCTGCCTGCCCCCTCTGCCCTGTGCTGCTAGCTGATAGAGTTTGGGATTAAATACCAAGGCAGAGGCTCACCATAGCTCAGGGAGTAGGGTGCCGGCCACACATACTCAGGCTGGCAGGTTGGAGCCCGGCCCAGGCCTGCTAAACAACAATGACAACTGCAACAAAAAAATAGCTGGGTGTTGCGGCAAGTGCCTGTAGTCCCAGCTACTTGGGAGGCTGAGGCAAGAGAATCACTTAAGCTCAAGAGTTTGAGGTTGCTGTGATCTGTAACATCATGGCACTCTACCGAGGGTGACATAGAATGATTCTGTCTCAAAAAATAATAAACAAAATAAAAATAAATAAATACCAAGGCAGAGCCATGATGCCTTGGGTCAACCTTACCTGTGGGATCTTCTCAAAGGGGCTCTGCCTGCCAACTAGTCACAGAGCTTAGGGGTCTTTGTAACTGCTCTTTGTAGCACTCTTTTCAAAGCTGTTGGACACTCCAGGGGTTTGGGCAGGACTGGGTGCTACACCCAGACTTCTTTGGAACCAGGGGCAAACCTCAAGCTCTTCTCCTGCCAAACGGGGACAAAGGGCAGGTGGAGGGATTGCATGCTTCAGGTCTCAGGCAGAGGTGCAGAACCTCTGCGTTCTCCATCCAGCTCTGCCACTCTCTAGCTGTATCTTGCGGCCTCACTCTGCCTCAGGTTCTCTTCTCGATTACTTCATTAGATGGTTGGGAGGATAAAGGTGTAAGTATAATAAAGGATGCTGAGAACACTGGAAGGGATCATCAATGGTAGCGTTCATGTTTAGCACTGAGCACAGTATCAGATACATAGTAGGTATGATCCTCCCCATTTGGGGGCTTCCATTAAAACTGAAGCTTTTGCCCACACTTTTAACCTTTCAAGAAAAGGTAATGGGGAGCCTTCACCTGTCTTTTTTTGTTCTTCCCCAAGTGAGGTGGAGTGGCCGTGTGATTGATGAGAGCATGCCATCTATTGAGCAGCATTTGCTAGCAGATGTCATTGCTGTTCAGGTGTTCCACAGTCTCTTGCTTTTTTGGAGTGGCCTGCGGTTAGAAAGAAGAACTGAATAATGAACTGTTCTCCAGCTTCTTCCCATTCAACTGTGGATCAATTCTGGGTCTGCTATGCGGGATGACATTGCCCCCAAAGTATAAGTGGAATTGGAAACCTCCAGCCCCGGGGTCAGTTCTAACCCATGCTCTCCAGAAGGCCTTCCTCTCTAGCCAAAGGAGTCAATGAGGGGATTTGGGTATCAATAAAATTGTGATTGCATTCTCACTTTGGCTATGGTTTTCTTTCTTTCTTCTCTTTAGTCAAACCCTGGAGCAGGGTCGAAGTGGGCCTTCAGTACCAGGATCCATTGTTGCACATTGGTATTCATTCTTCTCTCTACCCTCTCTACACCTGCAATATAGGTGTTCTCAGGTAGGCCTGATCAATTTTCCTGGTATCCCACTTAGACGCCATACCTGAGTCACCCACCATGATCTTTTCGACTAACCTGTGATCCATTTGTCTCCTCACCCAGACACTGCTTCTGTTTCCGTTAATTCTCACTGTAGAAACAAACCATTTATTATTTTTTTTTAATTTTTAAAAATTTTTTTTTATTTTTATTAAATCATAATTATGTACATTGGTGCAATCATGGGGCACAATGTGCTGACTTCACATACAATTTGAAATATTTTCATTGAACTCTTTAACATAGCCTTCATGGCCTTTTAATCACTATATGAAGACATTTATATTCTACATTTAGTAATTTTCACTTGTACCCTTCTAAGACGCACCATAAGTGTGATCCCACCAATCACACTCCCTCCATCCATCCTCCCCCCTCCCCACCCCTCCCTTACCTCTTTCCCCATTTCTTGTGCTATAACTGGGTTTTAGCCTTCATATTCATAGTAGGGCTGAGTACATTGGATACTTTTTCTTCCATTCTTGAGATACTTTGCTAAGAAGAATATGTTCCAGCTCCATCCATGTAAACATGAAAGAGTTTCCATCTTTCTTTAAGGCTGCATAGTATTCCACGATATACATGTACCACAATTTATTAATCCATGCGTGGGTCGATGGGCACTTGGGCTTCTTCCACGACTTAGCAATTATGAATTGGGCTACAATAAGCATTCTGGTACAGAATTCCTTTACGAGGTATGTATCCAGAAGACCAAAAATCACATCACAAAAAAGTATGGATGTTTTTTTACTGCTCTTCCTGCCCACTAATCCTTTATTCTACTCTAAGTAATCCATTGTTCAGTTGACCCATTTAAAGTCTTCATTTCATTGTTGTATGTTTTAGTTCTAGAATTTTTCATTCTTTTTCAAGGATTCCAGTTTTCTGTTAAAATCCTTAATCTTGTTTTCTGTTTCCTTGACATATTAATCAGTAATCATTAATTTTAAAGTCTGTATCTAGTCTCTTAGGTCTCTTTCTATTCTGTTGTGTGTTGGTTATTTGGTCCGATCTCCTGGTATGCCTGATAACTTTTTGTTAATTTTTGTACAAAATGAGTAAAAAATTATAGCAGTTAAGGATAATGTTATCTCCCTTTATAGAAGATTCAGTCTTCTGGCAAGCAGTTAGAGAGAGAACCCATCATCTTGATCCAGTTTTAGGATTAAGACCATTCTTGGCCAGATTTTAGTTCTTAAACAAAGTCTAGTCCATTTCAGTTTTGCCTTATTCTAGGATATACCCTTTTGGAGATTCAACCAAAAGCCTGGAGTATTATCAGAGTTTCTGCTTCTTGGCAGCGTTTTCTGTTTTCGTCTCCTCGGCACTGTGAGACTACCTGAAGGTCTGCTGAGTTTTTATCCTCTTCATTGCCACTTTCTGCTTGGATACTAAGTCTCTCGCTGCTCATGGCATAGGCATTGGCAAATACCTGGGGAGGAAGAGTAGTGAGGACTGTTCAGTGCACTCATTGCATTTCCTTCTCCCCAGGATCTTGGCCCCTCAAGTCCTGAGTGCCTAGGTTGCTCTTTGATGCCTTTAAAAAGCTCGGCTCTGTTTGTTTGGTTTTGGTTTGTTTGGAAGGAAGGAAGTTGCTCTGACACATGCTGCTCCATCCTAGGTGGAGTTTGTGTACAGTTAACCTCTTTAACCTTTTTCACCTTTTATGGTTCCTTTTGTTGAAGAGTAGATAGAAGGTTTAAGTGAGACAAGTATGCTAAAG
The DNA here is from genome assembly GCA_963574655.1 of Perodicticus potto. Taxonomy (NCBI): domain Eukaryota; kingdom Metazoa; phylum Chordata; class Mammalia; order Primates; family Lorisidae; genus Perodicticus; species Perodicticus potto. The sequence continues at coordinate 39,322 of CAUYRH010074446.1, forward strand.
AATTTGGTATGATATGTGCTCATGTGTTACTTTTTTTCATGTAAGAGTTAAATTTTCAGTAAGAGTTAAAATGTCTTAGTTTACTTGCCCTATAGCCCATAGACACAAGCTTGTTTACTGAATAAATACCTTAAAATGTTACCACATTTATATGGTGGAAATATAATTACTCCTTCTTTTAACATAAAAAATAGTTGTTCAACAAACTAAAAAACATGTTGAGACTATTGTATTTTTATTATTTCCTGTTTTCAGTTTTCTTGACTGAGGTATATTTTGAAACATACTTTTAGAAGTTATAGATGAATGTAAATACAAAGCATTACAATATCTTTTGGAGACTTGGACTGTTCCTGTGTAGACAGTGACATACTGTTTTCTAAACTGTGTCTCTGTTTACTCATCTGTAAAATGGCAGTGGTTATATTACCTTGCTGAAAGGATTATGAAAAGGATTGAATTCTATTAGCCTGTTTTGGCTATTATAATAAAATTTCGTAGACTGTGTAGCTTAAAAAACAAAAATGATTTTCTCCTAGTTCTGGAGGCTGAGAAGTCCAAGATCAGTTTGGGTTTCTGGTGAGGACTCTCTCCCTAGCTTGCAGGAGGCAGCCTTCTTGTGCCTTCACATAGCCTTTCCTCAGTGCATGCACCTGGGGATGGGGGTGGGAAGGAAAGAGTGCTTTCTTCTTATAAGACCCCCAGTCCTGCTGGATTAGGACCTTGCCCTTATGACTTTTTTTTTTGGACCTTAATTACCTTCTTAGAAGCTCTATCTCCAAATATAGTCACACTGGGAGTTAGGGAGTTCACATATGAATGGGATAGGACAAAATTCAGTCCATAGCATACTTATAATGAACAAAGGTGCTTACTAAATTGTGGTTGTGTGGTAGAGATGATTTTAAACACATTATCCCCCTCTTTTCTTTTGTAGGTGCTGACTTTGGGTTACTTTTTAAAACACTAGGAATGATAATTTCTACTTTTCAGAACCTCAAACTACAAAGCTAAAGAGAAGCCTGTGTGAATGGACTGAAGTCTCTTCTGCTGTCTTGTTGCCTTTGGAGGCTCCTTCATTTCACTGTGTCCAAGGAGCGTTAAGCTAGTGCAGTCATCATGAACGTGACAAGTTTGTTTTCCTTCACAAGTCCAGCTGTGAAGAGACTTCTTGGGTGGAAACAGGGTGATGAAGAAGAAAAATGGGCAGAGAAGGCTGTTGATGCTTTAGTGAAAAAACTGAAGAAAAAGAAAGGTGCCATGGAGGAACTGGAAAAGGCCTTGAGCTGCCCGGGGCAACCGAGCAACTGCGTCACCATTCCCCGCTCTCTGGATGGCAGGCTGCAAGTCTCCCACCGGAAGGGACTGCCTCATGTCATTTACTGTCGCGTGTGGCGCTGGCCTGACCTCCAGAGCCACCATGAACTGAAGCCACTGGAATGCTGTGAGTTTCCTTTCGGTTCCAAGCAAAAGGAGGTCTGCATCAATCCCTACCACTATAAGCGAGTAGAGAGCCCTGGTAAGTCAGTCTTTTTACGTTGATGTTACTTTGTGTACCCAGTAGCAGTTTGTGGTGTTTAGAATACCAGGACAATTCCTGTCCACGTATGCAGGTGTAATTTTAAAATATTTGGGGAAATGTTCGGGTTGGGGAGGGGAGGACGCACATACCTATAAGTATATCATACATTTTAACAGTTTGTTCCTCTCTAGTTATTTGTAAGATAAGAGCAGGCCATCAGATTTGTCAGTGCAGCACTAATACCTCTAATTTTTAATAAATTGTTTTCTTCCTGTTTTGTTCATGTTTCGCATTGATTCTGTGCATTTCCTTGGACAGAGTTGACTATGAATGTATTGTAAGGGAGTAAAATTAGGAAAGCAGCACAGTGTTGCCAGCTATGTATTTGAGGGAAGTACAGCATGAGGGCCATCGCCATTGACTTTGTCCCACTTTGTACTTAAGAATAGCAGTTTTTGTCTTCTCTGGTAGAATTTTGCTGTGGCATATTCCCTGTGTAGGATATGAAGGTATTATGTTTTTCTTAGAATCACTTGCTACTGTTACTTTACAAAATATTCCTTGTTTTTACATGTATAACCTTTTAGGGGAGGGCACAATAAAGGATTTTAAAATTTGTATCATTTTGCCCTCAGGTTAGAATCTACATTCTAGAAAAGTTGGATCAATGGGAAAGTGATTAGACATTCAAGCATTTAACTATCTCATTGTCAGATTGAGACCAATTTTGTTGATGGATTGGTCGTTAGCAGCTTCTTGTTTAACAAGGGTTCCCGATGTGGCAGTGCATTAGAATCACACGGCTCCTCTCCCAGAAATCCTGATCCTGGGATAGCCAGGAAATCTGTTTGTAACAAGTACTTGATGATACGGCTATTGGCTTGGTGTTTAGAAACTACTGAGCTAGATCATGTAACAACATGATTTTCAAATTAAAAAACTATATTTTTGTGGAGTATTTAAGATATTCCCCCTCAAAAAAGGGCTTAATGACTAAGAGAGTAATATAACAGACATCTTTGTATCTACCACTCATTTTAAGAAAGAAAAAAATTACACATAAAAAATTATGTTCCTTTTACACTGATCCCTTTGTAACTACTATTCCAATTTTGATATTTATCATTCCCTTGCATGTTTTTATACCATTATTAAATATGTACGAATCCATGACAATATGTGATATTATTTTGTGTATTTTAAAATGATACATAATGACAACACAGTTTCCTTCTACAACTCATTATATTCATTCAACATTATGTTTTGTGATTTCTAGATTGTATACTTTAGGGTTAAAGTCAAATCCTGTGAGAAACCTTTTGGAGATTAATTGGAATTTCATTGGCTTCCTCTGGGGATTGACATAGAATACTTTTGAGCATAGTACTATTTACTACTCTGAAGTTTTCTCCATGCAGTTCTTGTATATCTTTTCTTAGATTTATCTCTAGATAAGTGGTTTTTATTACAGCTGTTTTCAGGTCACATTTTGTTCTTGGCTAGAAGTGCAATGCTTTTTTTCCCAATAACCATACTGAATTTTCCTTATTAGTTCTAATATAGGTATGCTTTGTTGTTTGTTATACCAGCAATGATGCAAATTTGTTTTTTTAAAAAAGGTAAACTCTTAGATGCAGATCCTCTTTTAACCAAAAACTGAAATGGAGTTTAAAGTTTTGGAGAATAAAAAGTAGCGTATGCTGGGTGCAGTGGCTCCATGCCTGTAATCCTAGCACTCTGGGAGGGTGAGGTGGATGGATTGCCTTAGCTGGGAGTTTAAGACCAACCTGAGCAAGAGCGAGACCCCCGTCTCTACTAAAAATAGAAAAACTAGCCGGATGTTCTGGCGGGCACCTGTAGTCCCAGCTACTCGCAAGGCGGAGGCAGGAGGATTTTTCAAACCCAACGAGTTTGAGGTTGCTGTGAGCTATGATGACGTCTGCCCAGGGTGACAGAGTTAGACTCTGTCTAGGGAAAAAAAAAAAAGTAGTGTATGTGTTTCAAACAAGGTAGTTAGGTATATGATTTTTTGATCCGCACAGTAACTTTAAGAAAGGAAGTTTTTAAATTTGGTACCAAACAATGACATTGAGGCCCCTACAAATTGAATGACCTGTGTCAGACAGCTGAAAAGTAGAGGCGTTTGCATCCTCTGCGTTGATGTCCCAGACTCACTCTCCTATCTTCCAGCATTTCATTGGGTGCTGCAGCACCTGCCTCCTGCCTGGTCACCCCCTTCCGTCTCTCATCTGCACTGTGGAGAGGGATTGTTTAAGACGTAGATAGGAACCTGTTGACTTCCTGCTTCTCATTGCTCTTGCCAATACTTGCCCAGAGCTCTGCGCTTTCAGGGCCTGGCCTCCTGTGCCAGCTTCCTCTCCCACCCTCGCGTCCTGTGTGTGCTTGAGTTCTGTGGAGACTCACAGTGTGCTTTTCCTCTACCCATAACTTGTTTCTCCTCCCACTTACCCTAGCTCACTCTTATTTAGCCTTCAGAACTAAGCTTAATGAAGATCAGTTTCATTGGGAAGCCTGTCTGATCATCCTTTTCCAATTCTCACTCCCCTCCCTGGAGTTATGTTTTGCTTTCCCATAGCAACTTGGGTTTCTTCATAATGATCTTACAGTTTTTGTTCTGCTGCTCTTCCCTGCAAGATAGAGGGAATAATACTCCAGGAATAATGTAGATTACTATTTCTATTCTAGCATCTAGCATAGTTCAATAAATTTTTACTGTTAAATTACAATGCTGATTCTAATTTATCTCTGTGGTCATTTTTCCACTTTTTAAGAAATGAATTTCCAGTTCATCTATATGCTTTAACCATTATATCCCCTTCTTTGGTCATTTCATAGTTTATTATTAACACAAAGTGAAAACTTAAAATCAATCCTGATGGCTTGGCGCCCGTAGCTCAGTGGTTATGGCGCTGGCCACATACACCAGGGCTGGCAGGTTCAAACCCAGCCTGGGCCTGCTAAACAACAATGACAACTACATAACAACAACAACAACAACAAAAATAGCCAAGCGTTGTGGCAGGCACCTATAGTCCCAGCTACTTGGGAGGGTGAGGCAAGAGAATCGCTTAAGCCCAGGAGTTTAAGGTTGCTGTGAGCTGTAACGCCTTGGCACTCTGTGGCGACGTAATGAGACTGTGTCTCAAAAAAAAAAAAAATTCAACCCTGATATGATTGTGTTGCTCTTAATAACTTTCATATGCTCTAATAAAAAGTTCGAGAGGGAGGAGGTAGAAAACTGGCTAAAATAGGCTTTTGGAGACTCCACAAATGTCATTTTTCAGCCCCCTCTTTCTTTACCCAAGAACCTTGTTGAGTTGTGCATAGTAAAGGACAGTTCTAGAAAACTTTGAGGTTCAGATCTAGGTTAATTTGAACATATCAGGATTTTACTTACAACATTTTCCATACTTTGAAGTGACTGGTGTGAGAATTGGAATGAATGGATTTTTTTCCATCTGATGAAGCATTTCCTGTACTTTGTGGGGAAAAGCCCCATGATGTCAAAGTGCAAGGGGGCTTCAGCTCCTCACAGCTCCCGGGATAGGCATTTTCCCTCCGTAAAGCCCTATGGAGTACATTTGGTTGTTTCTGTGAGTCAGTGAAAAGGGGGTGTTCACAGCGCAGCACTGAACTATTTTGAACTATGTCACTTTTTACCTCAGATGAAGTATTTCAAAGAATGATTTAGCAGTTTTAGTCTAACACAGTTAAGTCTTCCCTACATGGTGTTTTCTGTTGCCGTCCCAACAACTCATGAAAAAAACTTAACAGAAATTGAGCGTATTTAGAAGGTTTAGAGTAGTGGTTTTCAAAGTGTGGTCTGCAAGCTAATAGCGTCAGCATCACCTCACAACTTGTTAGAAATGCAAGTTATTTTAATTAACAATCATATTTATGGGGTTCAGCATGATGTTTCTATATGTGTGTGCATTGTAGAGTGATTAAATCAAGCTAATTAACACATCCTTCACCTCCCACACTTACTTGTTTGCGGGAGAACATTTAAAACCCACTCTTTCAGCAATTTTTAAGTAGCAGTGTACACTATTATTAATTATAGTCACACCATGCTGTGTATACATTACCAGAATTTATTCCTTTTGTGTGACTGGAACTTTGTACTCTTTGCCCAACATCTCCCCATTCCAAGCCCACCTCCCTCCTGGTCCCCAGCCTCTGGTAGCCACCACCCTACTCCCTACATTCCTGAGTCCCACTTTTTTAGAGTCTGTATGTAAGTGAGATAATACGTACTTGTTTTTCTGTGCCTGGCTTTTTTCATTTAGTGTAATGTCATCCAGGTTCATCTGTGTTGTCACATAGGATGATTTTTCTCTTTTTAAAGGCTGAATAGTATTTCATTTGAAAATGTTCCACATCAAATACAGTTAGTTGTCCGCTGAAGTTATCTCTTATGAAAAAGAGATGCTAATCTTTAGTCTTCTTAGTTTTTCAGCGTTTTGAATTTTAAATATTCTGTTACAGAACTAAAATTGGCTTGCCCTTTCCAGACTTTTCCTTCTGCTGATATCCATTAAGATTAGCTCTCTGGTACAGTGTGCAGAGTTACCTTGAAGTGGGTGGGGAAAAAAGGGCGAAAGCCATGCAGTGTGATGTGGCTCAGTGCACATTTTGTAATGGTTCTTTGGGGGGATCTTTTAGTATCTCTGTCTTTTGACCAAAAATAATTTTATGGACTTTTAAGTAATTGCATTTTTTCCTTAACCTATGCTATTTCTTATAAATAAAATAGTATAAAAATAGTGGGGAAGAAACTGAAACCTACAGAAACACTTTATTGCAACTTCATTCATTATAATTTATTTGTTATAGTTAACAATGGCAAAAAGCATGCAGAGGAAGAACCTTTTGTTGGAAGATACTACTTTGACCATAAGTGAAAAATACATTTTTGAAAAAGTAGAAAATATTAGGAGTTTTATTTCTGCAAAAATGTGTGGGGCACTTACGGGAAAAAAAAGTTTGTGGAGCTTCTGAAGACTATGACCTTGCTGCTGATGTCACAGGTGGACTTTTTACTTGGACTTTTACTAGCCTTCAGGATCAAAACTCCTTATTATTGGTTAAATTAAATGTAGGTTTTCTTTTTCTTTACCAATGTAGATGCTGACTGTTGAAAAGACCATTCACTTGCTATCTGATGCTATTAAAATGACTTAATGGAGATTTCCTGTCTTTTGGCTTGATTTTTTTCTTTTGTTTTGTTTTTCACTTGTTTCTTTAAGGTTATCTTCTGCCCTTTTAGCTTTAATGTGCTTGAAAGGTGGTATTAAACCAGAGCTTAAAATTCTGAGATTCCCATTTTGATCTTTCACACCCTGGAGTCAGCTTCCCGGTGCTTTTATTTTCAGCATTATGGCTGCCAGCTGTTCAAAATTAAAATACACCTGACATGATCTTCACCTATTGACCAAGTGCATGATTTGACTGTCTAGTTGCCTCAGTCATCAATTCATAGCTTGGTAAATTTTCCCTTGAAGAGAGAGTCTTAAAACTTAGGAAATGAAGAACAGATTAGTTGTTGCCAGAGGTAAAGAAGGAGATGGAGGCAGGAGGGAGGTGGGTGTGATATAAAAGGGCAAAGGCCAAGGCAGGGGAGGGGCTCATAGGGTGATGGGGACATTCTGAGTCTCAGCTGTATCTGTGTCAGTATTCTGATTGCAATGGGAAGGTGAGCAGGGCTTCATCCTTACACTTGCCTGTGCATCTAGCTCAGCCCACGTTTCTTAAGGCAGCTATTGTCCTTCAGCATGCAGGAAAGGTGTCGAAAGGTGTCGTGTGTGCGGTGTTATGTGCGTACTTCTCATTGTCACACAGAATACTGAAAAAGAAAACAAGAGTCAGGATTTAATAAGATTCATATTTTTTGAAAATTATGAACATTTTTTTAAAACAAAAAGTTGCTTTACTGTATTGTGAATGTACTTTTGTATGAGCCACTGATGATGAAAATCTTCTGTTTAAGTAAAGTGGGGTTGGGGAGGGTGTTTTTTTTGTTTGTTTGTTTGTTTTTAATTTTTGCATTTAACATATACATTTGTAAGGCAGGGGGGAAAGTATTAACTTTTCCTTCCTGTTTACCGGAGTGGTGATTTCTAGAGATCTGATCATTGAAGATACAAGTTGTATACCAAAGTGTAATCATGACAAGTACTTTGAAGACTTGGGATTAACTAGCAACAATATTAACTATAAAAATAAAGGCGCATGTCCCTTTTTCACTTACATCTACATTTCTCTTCATTCAGACATTTATAGCACACAGATGACTCCCGAGGAACTGCGTCTGCCCCAGAAGACTGGTGTGTAATCACGGAGCAGTGTGCAAACTTGAATAGGAGAAGCATAAATAGAGGGGGCAGTTAACTCTTATAAACCAGAGAGGAGACCCAGAAAATCACCCTAAACCTTAGCATTGTTTTGCAGCCTTTGCAGTGGTACAGATATGTATGTGTGTTTCATTGTCCTAAGGAGTTAAATCAGTTTATAGGTAGAGATGCAATAAGTTAGAAAACTATTGGTAATAAAAGTAGACCAGGGAAAGCAAGATTAATGATACAAATGTGCTCCTTTGTATAAGTTATTATGTTTGTAACCCTAGTCTGGATGTTTCTCTAATTCTTTTTTGGTGTGAGGGAGAGGTGAATACACCTTGGAAGTGAAGGAAGAAAGCTTTAAAAGTTATGAGGTAGAAATCAAGCATTTTGCCTGGGATTAGGGAGAGGGCAGAGGCTTCTGCAGGAGGGGGGGTCTTGGGGTCAGGAGAATGCCCCTACTTTTGCAGGTATTCTTCCATGGTCCTCAGGGAAGTTTTCCAAAAAGTATTAAGTCACTACTTAGACTTCTATCCAAGTTTGGGGCACAGCCACGTAGACTTAGAGTTTAGTCATTGAACTCTCTCCACGATTTTATCATTGGCATTTACCTTGTGTTTGGCAATTTCATCATTGTCATCCATAATATTACTAGAAGCGGATATAGTCATGAGTAACATTTTTATATCCAGATCTTTTAGTAGATTCTGTAGCCTTAAATCTAAGGCAAAATGTGAAGTCTGTGATTTTGAATTTTTTCCTGAGCAGTGTTTTGTTTTGTTTTGTTTTGAACTCATCTGGTGATTTTAATATCTATTTTAGGTTACTGAGCAAGTGTTCTTAAGTGCATTGTTTGGTACATTTGTTCTGAGTTATTTATTAATTGATGAACAGATAGGTTAAGCCATGTTACCTTTACGGCAAGGTGTGAAAACGTATAGATTACATCAGCTGAAGCAGACATCGAGGCAACTACAGTGTCACTTGTTTCTGGATGGGATTTTTGTATTGCCAAATCTCCAATTGCAGATTTTAAAACAGTAGTAGTCTGTAGATTATACAAAATATCTTTCTCATACTTTTGCTTTCCTGACCTTCATCCTCCACTTGGGATGCAGTTATGTTGGCTTTTGGTTTGGAGGGTGCTTGTTGTTGTTTGAGATGGGCCCTTGCTGTGTCCCTTAGGCTATCGTGCAGTGACGTCATTATCACCTCAAACTCCTGGACTCAAGCAGTCCTCCTACCTTGGACTGCAGAGCAGCTGAGACTACAGGCGCAGGCCAACATACCCAGCTAATTATTATTTTTTTTATTAGAGACTGCATCTCGCTGTCTTTCTCAGGCTGGTCTTGAACTCCTGGCTTCACGCGGCCCTCCAGCCTGGCTTCCCACGGTGCTAGGATTATAGGCGTAAGCACTCTGCCCAGTCCATTTGTCTCATTTTATTTCTCCAGTATTAAGTGGGCAAGAGAAGATATTTTCAGATCTTCCTGATTCATTTAAAAATGCAGCTGTCTTCCACCCGCCACTGCTAGTTCATAGGGCAGAAGGAACACCAGCCAGCTAGCAGCTGTTAAAAACAAAACTCAGCAACGGAAAATGGCTGAAGAAAAGATAGCAGTTTTGAAGATCATAGGAAAACATTTGTCATAATAAATAAGTAGTATGTGAAAATAATACTTTAAAAGGAAAAGCCTGCCTAATATTTCCAAAACTAGCTTTGGGTAAAACTAATCAAGGCTTTGGATTTGTGCTTTTTGGCTTATTTCCACACGGGGTTCATCTGCAGATGACGATTTGGTCTGGAGAGGTTTTCCGTGTGGTTGGGGGAAGGAATCACAGGATCTTTGCCCCGTGTTGAGAGTGCCCTATGAATTTGGACACTTGGAAAAGGGAGAGAAGTAGACGAGATGGTTGGCTCACAGAATGATGTCAGGTTGATTAGCCTCGTTGATATTAGATGTCAAGAGGTCAGAGAAAAGACTGGAGATTTCTTCCCCCATACGTACACGTATGTCCTATCCTGTTGTCACTCTGTACTTCAAAATGCAAATCTGCTCAGCAAAGACATGACTGATAATCAAGAATTAGCCAAATCATCTAACTGCTGCCCTGATATTTGGAAAAGTGAGATTCGTTGTGGAAGATACAGGGAAACAACAAGGAGCTGTTTATTTTAAAGAATGGAGCTGGGGATTTTGCGGCAGCTATAGGGTGGACACCACAGGGCTGTGGTAAACATCGGAGGGCTTGCAGAATAGTGGCGCTCAAAGCCCCACATTGTGTTAATTTGGCAGTTTGGTTGAGGACTAGGATAGTTGTTTGATGGTGGGGTTAGGACTAGTTTGAAAGGCGATGGGCAGACTTCTGTTTTCCCCAGGTTTAGCCTGAGCAAGGTGTCTGTTGCCTCCAGCACCATTTCTCTCTGTGTGGGAGACGGGAGGGAACCACTTAGCTTGCTACTTACCCATCCCAATTTCCTGATTATCACTGCCCTGGAGGATCTCTCAGCATTCACCCCTGATTGAGGTGTGCTTTTCTTGAGCCACATGGGTTACATAACTAGAGGTAGCTATAAGTTCCTTAATAAAAGATCCAGAGTTTGAGAACACGTTCTGTGGTTTAAATTAAAAGATTGAGATGGACAAAGGATCATTTGGTAAGTTTTTCCCCCTAGTTCTTTAAATTGTAATTTTCATGCGCTGGTATGTTGGCAGACATTACAAACAGAAGATCAGGTTTTTAGTCTGCTACGTCACCACCTCATTTCCAAAACAGCTCTCCAGGAGATGCTGCGTTCTTGGTTCTTTAACCTTTCACCCGGAAGAAGCTGTTTCTTATCTGAGTTGTGGCTTGGCTTCTGGCTTGTGTAGTCAATGTCGCCCTCGCTAGACTCCCTGACTGTCTGGGATCTCAGTCGGAAGAAGGAAAAAGAAGAGTGATTTTATAAGGGGTATTTGGGCAGCTTATTGTACACTAAAAGTAAATACATATACGGTAACAGTGATACCACTGTGTGTGTTTTTCCCTGTGTTTCCCTAGAGTTTTTCCTCATCAGTTATATCTAGCTTTGTAGCAGAGGCAACAATATTTCTTCAGTGGCAATTATCTATTTCTGAGCATCCAAAAAGTTTACCCACAGTTACGGTAGTGTCCTTGACAGATGTTTACGTGAGATGGTCAAATTAGGAAACAGTTGTGGACAAATGCTTTCGAAACATATAACCTACAGCTTTTAAAAGGAAAAAGAAGTGCTAATTTTAAGATGAATCACTTAAGAGAACACTGATAGGAGCATGTCACAGGGACTAGGGGCCAACTGGAAGGGACTGCTCCTGGCCAAATTTGAGACCATTTGATCAACAAAGTAATTAAAGTGCTTTTTCACTTTGGCAGCCCATATACTAAAATTGGAACAATACAGAGAAGATCAGCATGGCCCCTGTGCAAGGAAAACATGCAAATTCATGGAGTGTTCCATATTTTTCTTGTGAATGGATTAATAAATTGTGGTATATGTATACCATGGAATACTATTCAGCCATAAAAAGACAGAGACTTTACATCTTTTATATTTACCTGAATGGAGTTTAAGAACATTCTTCTTAGTAAAGTATCGCAAAAATGGAAAAACAAGTATCCAATACTATTATCAAACCAACAAAAAAACAACTACATGCCCACACAACAGAAAAACACAATTGAAGTTAGGGGTAGGGAGAGGTGAGGAGGGAGAGAGATTGGTATGCTCTCAGCTACCAATATGCCAGTGTAGGGGTATATGGAATATCTCCTGGGAGAAGTCTTAACTGCAACTTGAACTTTACCTAACAGATGCAAACAGTGTCACCTAATGATCCATAACCTCATATTAATCTGCAATAAAAAAGTAATTAAGGACAGAAATAAATTATAAACCATTGGAGGAAAAATAAGGATCCAATGAGTCTTTCTCACAATAGATGCTAATTGCCAACTGGTAAATGTAGGGTCTTTAGGAAATTCAGGACACATAAGGCCACTGAAGGAGGTATTTCTCTTTGGTAGTTGAAATATGGTGATCCATAATCTAGGTTAGAAGGCTTGGATGAAATTGTGGCACTTGATAACTTTGACCTTGGCTTAATCTTGTGTCCTTTTTGAGCTTGTGTTTGCTACCCCATGAAATAGGGGAGTGGTTATATTTGCTTTTCAGGGTTGTGGTGAGGATGAAATAGTATGTATGAAAAGGCTTTGCACACTAATGCATTCTTGAAACATAACGTGACTAAAACAGTGATACGAAGAACACAACTTCTGTGTACATGTTTTAGAATAAAAAGGTGTAATATAAGCAAGCTTTCATTAAATATTCATTAATTAATGATACTGTTATAAAAATTATAAATTTTAAAAATATGAAAAATTTCATTAAATAATTGTTATAACAATAAAAGTTAAAATAGCTACTTTTCATGCTTACTATACTGTTTATCACTTCGCATCTATCTCGTGAATACTGACCATAGCTATTAGGTACCAACAGGGGTACTGAGAGGCAGAGTTTATGTTGTCACACAACCTGTAACTGGGGACCTAGGCTTCATAGTAAAGTCTCACGCCCAAACTCATGCTGCTCACTAACCTCTGTAGTCTACTGCTTCACAAGAGAAGTGGTTCCCCCTTCTAATCAATTTTCTCTCTTTAACAAAGGGGAGGAGCGTACAGAGTTTTTAGTAGTATAGCATGTGAGCAGCAGCTGAAGGAGTTTGGGGTTTGGAGTTTACATCCATGCTTCTTGTGTTTTTGGAGGCTTTATTTGTGTTTCTTTTCATCACTAAGTAATAAGCATCTCAGTTTCATGGAATATATTTAAGGTAATCAAATTTCAACTCAGAATGAGCTGGATATAATTAATTCTGTTGTATTTACAGAGCTGCCTGGTATGACACCTGGGATAGTCTTTTACATACCAGTCGTGTTAGAGACAATTAGACACATAAGGGTGGCTGCTTTTTGTGTGAGGTGACTATCCCTCACTGAGTGCTTTCTATAGGTCGGGAGCTTTGTTAGACTGTGTGACTGAGAGACACCGGCACAGTGGTTAAGGGCTTAGATTACAGCGCCTAGGCTTGAATTTGTCTCCACTGGGTAATCATTGGTTATGGATTTGCAGACAAGTGGCTTAATCTCTAGATCTCAGTTTCCACTTTCAAAAAGTGGTGGTAATGCAGGCCTAGGATCAGAGTTGTTATGAGAATTAAATGAGTTAACATTTGGTGCAGCTTGGTATGCAGCATTTCACATATACCCATATAAGCACTGTATAAATACAAGAAAAAACTGACAGAATACTATTATTCCCATTTTACTAACAAAAGTGAGGTTTAAACAGTTAATTGTTTCAGTTAATTGGCTAATAATAATAATTGAAACTCTATAGATAACCCCCTCCCTACATTGACCTAATTTTCATAGATATCAGTACCATAGGCCTAGTTCCTTACATTGACCACCTCTGTTTGTTGACCAGTTTGTTAGTCTCTTGAGTGGTCCACTTACAGAGGTTCTACTATAATTAAGCGAATTTCCAGTTTTGGAACTCAGAAACTAAAACCTGCCACTATTATTACACTTCTTGTGTGGCTTACAGAGGATTTTTTCCTATAACTTTTGAAGGGTCTAATAATATAGTACCTTCCTTCTGTGGAAATTAAGCAGAAAATACTTGGCAAAGGGAAGGAAACTGGGGTTAGGGGTAGGAAGAGAAAAGACGGGGGAGGTAGGTCCCAGGTTGTGTCCCACCCATCTTGACCCTCACACTGCTGTCGGGACTTCTTTTGTTACCCCAAGTGGAAACTGAGGCAAGAACTTACGTGCCTAAGTTTGCACAGCTAGGACGCTGGATTTTCTCAATCCAAAGCCAGTGCTTTCTCCCTAACACTAAGCTGCTTGACCAAAAACAGTGGGCACTATATCTTTTCTGTCCTCTTACTTACCCTTTTCCGTGGCATTCTAAGTTGAATCTATATGCTACCTAAGAATCGGGGCCAACAATGTATAATGTTCTTTAGAAGTGAAAGGGATACTGTGCAGAAATTTGACTTAGGATGAGAAAATTGAAGTTCAGGTTTTGCCTCTAGTTAGCAACCTAGATAGGGCAAGAAACCTAGCTCTGTTGCCAATGCGTATAGTACCCTCATCTGTGTTCAGAACCAGCTGTGTTCACCCAAGCTTCCTGCAGGTTCTCACTTACTCTATCTTGGGCAAGGCACAAGAATCTGCCATTTTAAACAAGTGTCTTGCTGATTCAGATGCTGGGAGTCTGAGGATTATAAAAGACTGGTCAGCACTAATCCACTTATAATAAATAAGTCAGGAATAGTAATAGAATTCACAAACATATATTAATTGAAAAAATTTATTGGCAGCACCTGTAGCTCAGTGGGTAGGGTGCAGGCCACATACACCAAGGCTGGCAAGTTTGAACCTGGCCCAGACCAGCTAAAACAACAATGACAACTGCAACAATAACAACAAAAAATAGCCGGGTGTTGTGGTGGGCACCTGTAGTCCCAACTACTTGGGAGGCTGAGGCAAGAGACTTGCTTAAACCCAAGAGTTTGAGGTTGCTGTGAGCTATGACGCCACAGCACTCTACGCAGGGTGACATAGTAAGACTCTGTCTCAAAAAACAAACAACAAAAAAATATGTATTGAGGATCTGTCAGACATTGGATGATACAAAAGAAAGAAAACCAGTTCTGCCCTCAAGGGTATTAATGGTCTAGGTGAGTGAAGTCAAATTAGCAAGACAGTGTTACAGATGCTCAGTCCAAGTGTTAAGGGCACAGTAGGGCACGGAGAAGAATTCCTTTCTCTTGGGGGTAGAAAGACCAAGAAAGGCACCATGGTGATGTCATTAGAACTGAGATTTGGAAATAATAGCCAAATGAGCAAAGGTACAGAAGTGTAAAACTAGCAGATGGAAACTGCAAAAAGCTTAGGAGAGTTTGGTGTAGAGAAGTGTTTTTCAACCTTTTTTATCTCATAGCACACTTGAATGGATGGTTAAACTTTCAGGGCACAATTAATTATGTTGATTAAAAAAAGAGTAAAGAATATACTTACTGTGCTTTGAACTTTTTTTTTTTTTTTTTGAGACAGAGTCTCACTTTGTCACCCTCAGTAGAGTGCTATGGCATCATAGCTCACAGTAACCTCAAACTCTTGGACTCAAGTGATCCTCTTGCCTCAGCCTCCCAGATAGCTAGGACTATAGGCACCTGCTACAATGCCCATCTATTTTTTTTTTTTAGAGATGGGTTCTTGCTCTTGCTCAGGCTGGTCTCAATCTCCTGAGCTCAAGTGATCCACCTGCCTTGGCCTCCCAGAGTGCTAGGATTAGAGGCTTGAGCCACACTGCCTGGCAGTGCTTTGAACTTCTTTCAAAAATAATTAATGATCTTTAAAATTTTCATGGCACACCAGTTGATAATCAGTGTACAGTTCCAGAGGTAGGTTGGAGCAGGAATCTGAATGAGATCATGAAATCACAGCAGATGTATTGTGGACAAGTGGTCTGTCCGATGAGATATATTTCAGGGAAATTATCTGTGGTCACAAAAAGAGAATCACCACCCTTATCTAGGAAGTCAGGTTCTCAGAAGTGGAATTATTTATGTCAGTGCCCGCTGTGGGCACCCTGTTGCTGGTTGAATAAAACCCCCCAGGACCATGGATTGAAGGTACAAATGCCTGCAAGAGGTGGGCTTCCCATATCTCCAGGGAGAGCCCCAAGCAACCTCTGCCATGGCCTTT
This sequence comes from Perodicticus potto, assembly GCA_963574655.1. Lineage (NCBI taxonomy): Eukaryota > Metazoa > Chordata > Mammalia > Primates > Lorisidae > Perodicticus > Perodicticus potto. The sequence goes on from CAUYRH010074446.1 coordinate 55,006, forward strand.
TATGCAAGCAGTATACAACAGGTGTGGGGACCCACGTACTAGAGCTATGTGCTCTTTTCCCACAGGCTCAACTCCTACCCTGCTGCACCAGGAATGTTCAGAACACCTGCTTGCTAACAACGATCTTAACTCATTAATGCATGCAGCTGCTTGAGGTCTTGTCTCTGGGCAGCCAAACATCTCCATGCCGGCTAGGAGATTGTCTTGCTCCCAGCACCTTCCTCAAGAACTGGTGGCCGGGCTCGGTGCCTGTGGCTCAAGCGGCTAAGGCGCCAGCCACGTGCACCTGAGCTGGCGGGTTCGAATCCAGCCTGGACCCGCCAAACAACAATGACGGCTGCAACCAAAAAACGGCCGGGCATTGTGGCGGGCACCTGTAGTCCCAGCTACTTGGGAGGCAGAGGCAGGAGACACGCTTGAGCTCAGGTGTTGAAAGTTGCTGTTAGCTGTGATGCCACTGCACTCTACCCAGGGTGACAGCTTGAGGCTCTGTCTCAAAAAAAAAAAAAAGAACGTCTTGTGGTGGCCGCTTCCACAAGCTTGGTGCACCGTCTCCTCCACATTTAGGCTATTTTTTACATAAATGTAGTGAATTGTTTTTGGCTTGAGAGTATTGTTATTGAATACAATCCATTATTTATATTCAAATTGCATTCACGTATTTGTTTCTATTAATGTATTTGTGTATCTGTATTTCCGCTTAAGAGTAATATTCCAAGAAAGTAAATATCACAATGTTGCTACCTTTAGGCAAAACTATCTTATCTTTTAAAAAGATATTCCTTCCTCAAACAGGAGAATGAAAAGAGAATTTTAAAGAATAACGTCCACAGTCTCCTAAGTTTTATAGTACCTAGTAACGTCACCTTGCTCTTCAGGTGGCTAAGAGCAGACCTTGATTCAAATTGTGGCCCTCAGCTTAGCGGCTGTGTGACCTTGTAGCTGTATGCTCCTCGGCTTAGCGGAGCGTGGGTCTTCTCCTGTCAAACAGAAGTAGCCGTGGGAGAATTCAGCTGGAGAAACTCCCTGTGGGCAGGGGCAGCCTGTCCTGTGGACTCTACATCTGCAGTGTCCCTCCCACAGCCGAGGTATATCACATCTGCAGTGTCCCTCCCACAGCCGAGGTATATCTAGTGCTCAGAGAACCTTATCTGATATTGCAAAACCCTCTTACCATCACCTCATCACCAGTAAGCGAACAGAAAGATAAAGTGCCACTCCTCAGGGATTTTTGCTATTATATATGTCCGTAAAATTTAAACTTGGCCAAGGTTCCAAGAATCATTTCCCCAGTGTAAAGTTTCCCTCACATGTCCCAAGGTAAGAAATTTTATATATAATTGATATACAGTAAATGTATATACTGTTAACTTAAGCGGCCTCCCCCTTTCCAGCACTTCCTACTTGGAAACTCTGTTTAGAAGGTCACTGAACACACTATCTGGGGCCGTCTGTGCAGCACAGATATTACACCGAGCACAGCTGCCTTGGCCGCTTGCCCTGCTTGCCCTCCCCTTTCCAGTGTTGCCACAGCTGACTGGCTCTTGGGCCATTCTGCTACTAGCCCTGGTCCTGCTTTCTGCTCCTGGGTGGCCTCCCTGAACTGTCCCAAGGGGCAGCTTCAATGCTGTCTAGGACTGAGCTTGGACACTGCAAACTCCAGGTGTGTACACAGAGCCGCATTCTCGTCACTCAGAAGACGTGCAGGATTCAGAGCAGGAAGGCCCCTGGGAGAGCAAAGTCCTTGCTCTATTACAAGGAAATTGAGACCCTGAGACATTAAGTGATTGGCTCAAAATCACAAAGGAATTTGTCATAGGCAGGACTCGAATTTGGGTGTCTTGATTCTGCCTGAATGCCTTCCCCAACCCCTAGAACATTATGGAAAGCATCTCTCCACCGCTGGGTTGCAGTGGCTTGTTTGCCATTGTGTTTGTGTGGACAAATATACCTGAACTCCTTTGTGTGTCTAAAAAGAAGAAAGAAAAACTGCTTTTTTACAAATATTTGGTGGGTTGCAGCCCAGGTGGGGTTTTGTCAGTCTTATTATTAGACTACTTTATCATTGACAGCTTGATGATAGAGTTTCAGGCAGTTTCAGGCAAGTACTTCACTCGAGTGGAAAAGAATACTTCCCAGAGCTCAGCCCCTCTTTACAATTTTAGCTGTTCTTCTTCATTCTTTTCCTCGTGCCTTGGCAACGTAAAAAAACTGAGTCCAGTGGTAGAATCACAAATATCTCCAGAAACTCCTGCCTCCTGAAATGTTCGGTAGTTTCGTTTCTCTGTTGGCTGGAAAAGGGATTCTATTTGTTAACCACAAGAGCTGCACAGTTTGAAAAGTAAGGTCACATCACTGAGAAAAGGAAGAAATCTGAAGTATTCTTCTGTCTTAGAGGTCATGAAAAGAGGGAGATAGCTTTTTTCTCTTAAAGACCTAAAGCAATTGGAGACTTTCAAGTGGGTGGGAAGAGGATTGCTGAAATCCCCCGGGAGCCTTTTATTGGAATACACTTGAGGGAGTGGGTACCAAACCAAGTTTGGGGTTTTGCTAGAATTAGAGCTCCTACAATGTAGGAATGGCACGCAGTCTGATTTTTATGTGACTCAAACCAGAAAAAAAAGGTATATGAAGAAAGATGTTTTAACTTTGGGCTCCTCTATTTCAAAGGAGATTCTTGTAATTCAAATGAGCCATTAGGAGGGTCCCTGGGAAGGAAGCCCCACACATGAGTCATTCTTTGAAGATTCCTAATAGGAGAGGCCTTAGTGCACTAAGAAAGTGATTCCCTGGAAACCTCAATGTTCACATAGTTCTGTTTCCTATAAAATAGAAGTAGCTTGAAACATAGAAATAACAAGAGGAAAACATTGCTCACCTCTCTCCCTTCTTCTTTCTGACCTTAGCCCGGGTTAGAGTTTGCAGATCCTAACTCTTTATGCTGGTTAATTTCTCACCCAAGAAATGATGATTGCACACACAATTAGTCTGAATGTCTCTTCTTTTCTTTTCCCCCCAAATCAAGAATAGATCTTTGTTATTCCTTACTGAATAGCTGAAATAAAAGCTATACTCCCCCAAGTTCTTGCGCGTGGGTAGGTAAAACATTGGGCAAAGCACTCCAACATTATCCTTTAGGAGTCCACACAGGTGCGAGGGGCCAGGCTTTGTTTTATTTTATTTTATTTATTTATTTATTTATTTTTGAGACAGTATCAAGCTGTCACAGCTCATAGTGCCCGGCTATTTTTTGGTTGTAGTTATCATTGTTGTTTTAGCAGGCCTGGGCCAGGTTCAAACTCTCCAGCCTCCTGTGTATGTGGCCAGTGCCCTACTCACTGAGCTACGGCTGCCACCACAGGCCTTGTTTTAGAGCAACACGTACCTACGTAGGCTTCACCAAGCCTGGCCTGCTTCCACGTGTCTTTTCTCTCTACATTAATACTACTTTCTAGGGCTGGCAACTGTTCCAGACCTGTCTGTCCTGAATTTAATTAGTCATTGCTTATAGTTAGTATGACCATATAATTTATTGTCCAAGCAGGAAACTTTTGAGATGGACAAGGATCGTCTGTTATTAATTACACCAGACACCAAGTACAAATTGGGACTGTCCCAGGCAAGTCAGAACGCACAGACACATTACTTAACAAAGATTTCGAGCTACAGAAATTTGATTTTGACAGTGATTTATTATGCATGATCAAGAAGGTAGGTACTTCTTATAACTGAAAGTATCAGTTAGACTGATGTTGCCTCCTTTAAATTAAGCGACTTTAATTTGTTTATAAACACTCTGGAATTTATTCTACTCATATATGCCTTAAACTTACTATATAGACTGTAACTTAACATTCTGGGAGGCTTAGGGTTATTGAGGCAGTAGGATTATGGTTGAGAGTGCCTTTGTTTGATTCCTGACTCTTGGCACTTAGTGTGTGACCTTCATCACATACTGCAGAGCCATGTAGTGTGCACAGCTGGCTTCAGGCTCATAGTTAAAATTGCAGGGGGGTGGGGTGGGGTGGTGATGTGTTATTGTAAATTTTGTGATGTATGGTCATCACCTAAAAATCAATTTGATGAATGTTTCTTTGCTTCTACACAAGTAACCTTCGTTTCTAGAGTCTAGCTTTCTCTTATGTCTCCCTCCTGGCTGTTAGCATTTTTACTATAATTTTTTGAGAAATTAAGAACTTCTGTTAGAATTGTATGTGACGCTGAGTAAATAGGAAATCCACCCATTTTGAGAGCACCACCGCCTATCCCAGCACCGTATGCCAAGCTAGGTACTCATAGCTTTGGACACCTCCATTGGTCAAAATGAAAGAATAAAAATAAATTCTTTAATTCCCAATTAAAAAGCAAAAAGAAAGGAACATTAAAGTAAACAAAAAAAGTATTAGGAATTAGGTAATAAAAGCAAAAAACGTAATAGTAAAAAAACAGATCAAATCAATAAATCCAAATCCTGATTTAAAAAATAGACCAAGAACCAGGTAATTTAATAATAAAAAAAACAAAAATTGAAGAAGGGACAAATGTACAAGAAACAAGAAGGAAACAGCTGTTAACATAGAGGGAAACAGCTTAATTACTAATGATTTAACAATTATAAGATTACATTGCATACCTTTATGTAATTAAATTTGAAAACCTAGATGAATGGATAATTTTAAAATATATATAAGTGTGTGTGTGTGTACACACACAGGGTGTTCATAAAGTTTGTGTGCAATTTTAAGTTGCACTCTATTTTGAATTGCACACGAACTTATATAACCAAAAGTATCCTCAGTAGTAGTAGACAGTTTGAACACATTTATTTCCATAGAAGGAATGGAGAAAGTGATGAAGGAGATAGTCAACAGGCCCAAACCCAGATGGTTCACAGAGGGAGTCAACCAAAGAGGGAGAGACTATCTAGAGACAACTATTTCAGACATACAAACATTTATGAAACAGATATCACACTGACATCAAACCCTGATAAAACTAGTGCGTGCACTTACAGACCAGTATCATTTGTGAACGTCGATATAAAAATCCTATGAAAATATTAGAAATGAAACTCTATTATATTAAGAAAATAATACATTGTGACCAAGCAAACTTTATGCCAAGAATGGAAGGATAACTCACTGTGTTAATTGATCAAAGGAAAAATATTATAGGAGCATTACCCAAAATACTGGAAAAGCCTCTGACAAAAATTTAATGTCCATTCCTCATAAAAACACTTAACTATGAGAATGGATAGATAGTTCCTTAACATTAAACATACACACATACAGAAAGTGTAAAAACATGTGTACACATTTTAAGAAAGGAGAAAACTATTAAAATTATAATACTCAGTAACATTGAGTAACTCAGTAATAACATTTGTTATTTTGTACATTGTGTCTTGTTTCTAATTGCAAAAGTCAAGCATGACGTAAGTATTACAATTTTAACAGTTTTTTTCTTTCTTAAAATGTGTATTCGTTATTGGGAGGACCCTCTATATACATACCCTTCAGCCTAAAGTCAGCATCTTAGTAGAGAAACACTAGACACATTCCCACCAATGTCAAGAATAAGTCAAGGAGGCCGTGTGTGGTGGCTCACGCCTATAATCCTAGCACTTCAGGAGGCCAAGGTGGGTCTGAGCTCACGGGTTCAAGACTAACCTGAGCAAGAGTGAGACCCCATCTCTAAAAATAGCCGGGCGTTGTGATGGTGGGCCCCAGTAGTCCTAGTACTTGGGGAGGCTGAGACAAAGGAATTGCTTGAGCCCAAGAGTTTGAGGTTGCTGTGAGCAATGATGCTACAGCACTCTACCGAGGGTGACAAAGTGAGACTCTGTCTCAAAAAAAAAAGAAGTAGTCAAGGAACTTTGATACTTCCATTGTGATTTAGCATTATATTGGCACTGTTAGATAATGTGATTAGGTAAAACAATGGGAAAGGAAAAAGTGAAAGTGTATCCGTTTGTTGGTGGTGTGTAATTGGAGAGCTCTATAAAGAATCTGTGTGGGAACTCAGACAACAAAATAATTTAGCCAGGATATTAGGATATAAAAGTGACATGAATAAATCAACAACTTTCAAATATATAAATAATTATCAGTTGGAAGATAGATTGGAGGAGAAGCCTCATTTAAAATAACAAGAAAGGTAAAATACTTAATTTAAGAAGAAACATTAATCCCATATGTGGTATTATGGAGTTGTGGCCCCCCCCCCATTTCGTATGTTAAAGTCCTAACCCCAGAATATTTTTGGAGATAGGGCCTCTAAAGAGGTAATCAAATTAGAATGAGGCCATGCTAGTGGGCCCTAATATAATCTTACTCGTGCCTTTATACAAAGAGGGATTAGGTCACACAGAGAGTCACCAGGAAAAAAGGCCTTGAGAGCATACAAGGTGGGATCCTCCTGCAAGTCAAGAAGAAAAGCCTCAGGGGAAACCATCACACTAATGAGGAAAATCTGTATGCACTAATATGAAGTTATTTCTAGGTTATAAGTGAGAAAAAACAAGTTCAAAAGGATATATAATAGACTACCTTTTTTTAAGTAGTAAAGACAGAAAGCATACATTTATTTATCTGTTTATTTTTTTTCAAGAAGACACACAGGATGAACCAGTAAAAAATGAAATTGGTTATGCTGTAAAGAAGTTAGAGGAGAGTTAAGTAGAAGGGATGGGACAGGAAACATACTGTTTCAACTTTTAGAATCATATTAATGGTCTCTATTAAAGTAAAATCAACAAGGATTAGAGAGGGGATTCCTAAAACTAAATGTAAACAGCAGCAATTGCATTCAAATAAATAAACTCATTGAAAGGGAAGAATTTCAAATTAATAAAATAACCGTAAGAGAGATTTTGAGTGAATTTCGAATGAATCCAAGTACATTGACAATACATACCAAAAAATGTTTGTAAAGAAAACAAACCCCAAATTTGTCTTAATAGATTTGTTTTATAAGATGTCATGAGTATAGCAATTCTGAAATTTTTGAGTATGTTTTGGGTTTAGGCAAATTCAGGCACCTATTGATGTTAGCAGGCAGTGTTCTCACTGTTGAAGTAAAGAAATCAAGACATGAAAGAGGAAGGCAAGTAAAAACCCCCTGACGTTGGCGTGGACTTGGAGATTACAGTATAAATGCAATAATTTCCAACACATACACACACACAGGGCCTAGAATTCATGTGACTTAAGTAGATACATAGAACAATTTAGACCCCAGATTTTGGTTTCTAAGTACCATTCTTCATTATAAGGAACCAAGGGTTCCAGGACTAACAAGAGCAAGGTAACAGACAAGCCTAGACTATCTTGTTCTAAAAATTAAGAAATGCTCAAAAAATAGAAGTATATTTAAAAAAGAAAAAAGAGGGATCACTTTGAATGGGCTCCCAAAAGCCAAGTTTAAGAGAAGATGAAAATCAAAATAAAAACTATAGAAGATTAGAGCCCATTAACTAAGAATCCATGAATCCATACTGACTGCTGATGATTACAGATAGCATATGGATAAGTGAGAGGGAAAGCTCTTCCTTATATACATTTTACAATTTTGACTAATAAGGAACAATGGAGTTAAAGAAAAATCAACCATTTTGCAACCATTGTAGCAAAAGTTGATTCAAGCAAAAATGGATACTAAATAGAAAGGGTAAGGTTTGATGAGGAACAAGACATTTACATAGTCTCAAGGTATCTCCCCACTAATTACTTATTAATTACAAAAGGGAAAACAGTAGCTGTACAGTAGAGGGACTGCTCAAGCCTTTAACGGGTGGATTGAGGTTAACATCAATAAGAGGAAAACAGATATCATGTGCTTCTGGATGTATGCCTGGTACCACCTTGATAGCAATCCAACCAAATGTGGGGGCATCAGAGAAACCCCATTTGAGGGGAAGTTGATAAAATAACTGCCCTGTATTCAACCATGTCAGCATGAAAGGGATGAGGGGAGGTTGAGCAAGTATTCTGGATTATAGGAGGATAAAGAAATAGGACGACAATACAATACGTGATTCTGGGTTAGATCCTGAATCAGGAAATTGCTATATAGTACATCATTGGGACAGTTGACTAAGTTGGAATATAATTTTATATTACATAAAATATCAATGTTAAATTCCCCAAATTTGATAACTGTAACGTGTATATATACGCTAATTCTTTTTAGTAATTACTTGGAAATGTTTATGAGATAAAGAGACGTGTTAACTGCTTTCAGATCATTCAGAAAGTGTGTATTTGGAAGCAGGGGAAAGAAGAAAGAATGAATAAGTAAATGTGGCAAAATGTTAAAAATTGGTGATTCTGGGCAAAGGGCATACAAGTGTTCTTTAAATTATTCCTGCAGTTTTTCTGTAAATTTGAAATTATTTTAAAATAAGTTAAATAAAAGAATATTCATAGAAGCTTTATTATAATTATACCCCAAACTGGAAACAACCCACACATTCATTAGCAGAAGATAAAATTTTATCATCAAATGAATTATAGTATATACACATAAAAAGATGCTGCACACATTGGATGAATCTCACAGGCATAATGTTGAACCAAAGAAGCCAGACACAGAAGTGTATACATTTTCATTTATGTGCAGATTGGTGAATTTCGCTGTAGATGTGTAATGCCGCAATATATTTTTAAGTTTATTAAAAGATGACTTCAGCTTTATACGGTATAGCCATGTAACAAAAACATTTGGACCCCCTTATTATTTTGAAATTTTAAAGAAAAAAATGTACCCTTACTGTATTAACAGTGGGAAAATCATTTTAATAATCAGAGATGAGGCAGGAAAGAGTTCCTGCCTTGTCAGTTTTATCCATAGGATGCTGCTTTGTACTTACTGAATTGAATGAAGCGATTTGGCAGGGAGTTAACACTGGAAGAAGAGGAGTTGTCTTGGGCCACACAGTAAATACAGAAACACTGATGAAAGCTGATTAGCAAAGATAAGGTCCATGCATACTTTTCTTGATATCCAACACCATAGACTAGCAAAAAAAGGTCCTCACAAAATCACCACGTGGCCCCACGGGCAACAGTTCGGACACTCCTTAGAGCAAATTACTGCACGCCACCCACAGGGTTACTACAGGAACGTGTGTGCAGAATATCACGTTGGGGTGTGGAACTACATTGCCCTTTGCTATGGCTGTTGTAGCGATTAATTCTTCCCTTCTCTGTCTCCCCACCACCTGGTCTGAGGTAGTAGGAGCAGGAAGTGCACAGTTCTAAAACAGACACTCCAGGAAGCAGAATTTGTGTTTGTATGTACGTTTTGTAGGGGGAAGGGTTCTTCTGAAAGGAGGAGGAGATGGCAGATTCATTCAAGTTGCTCTCTGATGCTGCATTTGCAGGAAGAGGTTTAGGGTCAATATTTGCCCCCCACCCCGCCAAGGGCAAGAATCAGCCAGGTGCGGTGGCTCACACCTCCTATAATCACACCACTTTGGGAGACCAAGGTGGGAGGAGTTCGAGAGCAGCCTAGGTAATATAGATCCCACCTCTACAAGAAAAGGAAAAAAAAAAATTGAAACCGTAGCTGGGTGCTGTGAAACAAGGTGGGAAGTGGTAACTCAAGCTGCAACAACTAAAAGAACGAGAATGTTTATGATGGCATAGGTAATTTAACGGCATTGGACTATTTTGGAGTATAAATTTCTATTGGCATCGGGGGGAGCCTTTATTAGGAATTTTTCTGAGACACAACAAAGTGCAGGCAGTCCCCAACTAATGTTCAACTTGCACTTATAAACAGAGACTATTACAGGTAATAGGTAAATGTGCCTGTTCCAACTTACATACAAATTCAACATAAGAACAAACCTAAGAATCTATTTCATTTATAGCCTGGGGACTCCCTGTAGTTTACACTCAAGATGACAATTGAAAGTCAGAAGGAGAAATTACGCATAATGGTTTGGTTTGGGCTGAAAAGAAAATACATTTATTGTATACTCAAAAGATTTATTTCTAAAGGACCTTATAGGGAAATTAACAAATTTTATTGCTACAGGATTATGTGGGAATTTAAGATACAGCATGTGAGAAATTGTAATACTTCCAAATGCCAATTTTTACTAAAAAAAAAAAAAACGATTTTCAGTTAATAAGTGGTAATCCAAGTGTTCAGAGCATATTTTTTGCTTAGAAATGATGTAAATTATGAATATGCAAATCCCTCAAAAGTCTACCAGATTACTAATACCACTAAATACTGTTTCTTTGGGAAAATATATTCTGAGTCCTAACTACCAATAAGGATAATAGGTTTTAAATCTCCTCCTCTCTTCTCCAGTACAATTTTTACAAAAATGGGTTTTCTCTCCCTAGCTGGGGCCACAAGAGAGCAGTAGGCATTGCAGGGGGTTTTATTAGGAGAAGGACCCATCCAGTGACCTAGTGGGGAAAGGCAGGGGCTGGCCCTGGTGAGATCACCCTGTTAATTACCCTGTAAGTGACTGCTAGCCAGCCCTTCCCTTTACATTTATAGTGGCTGCTGTGCCTCAGGAGGGTTTTGGAGGTCAGTGACCATGCCAGTTATTAGCTCCTTAGATTCCTAAACACACAGAGCTTTGAGGAGTGACAGGTATTCTTTGCTTTTCGACCTCTCGGGGTTTTGTGCCTTGAATTTTCAGTTAGCAAAACCTGGATTGGATGGCACATTTCTCCCCCCACCCCCCTTGGCCTATCAGCTGACGTTAAGAATTACTGAAAAGTGGATACCTTCATTCAGATTCTTAGAAAAAAGATGTTCATAAAGTATGACTGCTATCACAGAAGATGACTTAAGTTCTGTTTCACAAAACACTGTATTTTGTGTAATTAACTATCTTCACTGGCATTTAGATTTTATACTGTCGTTCACTGTATTTATTTCCTCCTCCGCTATATTTACTACACTTCTTTTTGTGTGTGAAACAGTTAAAGTGTGTCAGTTTAAAACGTGTGGTGAATAATTCATATCGTTCAATAAATATTAACTGTGTAAAATCTTATCAGCTGGGCTGTGAAGGGGAATTGTCAGTGATGATATATATTAATTGTACTTTGGTTTTTAGTGAATGAAAAATTAAGAATGAGGGTTTTAACTTACAGGAATGTATTTTGCAGACCCCCCCCACCGGGGCAGTTTGTCACTACCACGTATCTCAGCCACTTCTCATCAGTGACTCTGAATAGTCTGTCTTTGTTCGCATTTGTTCCTGAGAATAAAATAGCTTTTCATTTGAATGATGCTTTTGAGTTGGGCAGCAGGGCAGGGATCAGATAATTTGTTGTCACTTACAGATTGTGTTTTAACTTTGTTGTGATGTAATTACAGATTTTTATCATGCTCATTTTTGTCTTTCTCTTTTTTTCCTTTTTATTTCCATTTTTCCAGTGCTTCCTCCAGTGCTGGTTCCAAGACACAGCGAATATAACCCTCAGCACAGCCTCTTAGCTCAGTTCCGTAACTTAGGACAAAATGAGCCTCACATGCCACTCAATGCCACTTTTCCAGATTCTTTCCAGCAGCCCAACAGCCACCCGTTTCCTCCTTCTCCGGGGAGCAGCTACCCAAACTCTCCCGGGAGCAGCAGCAGCACCTACCCTCATTCTCCCACCAGCTCAGACCCCGGAAGCCCTTTCCAGATGCCAGGTAGGTGGGCATGTTCAGTGATGTCTTGTGGTCACATCAGGGTGACCATGGTGTCACAGAGCAGCTGGGTCAACCTGGGATGGAGGGGGCTTCTCAACTCTGCTCTCTGGCACAGTGCTGTCCTCCTCTTAGGATACAACTTCTGGTGAAAGGGAACCTTGTAGCCAAGTAAGCAAATACCTTATTTTATTTGTCAAGTACAGATGCTTCAAGAAGCTATATTTCTTCCTTGTTTTTAAAAGGTTTTCAAACGGCTGCATCCTTCTGAGAGTGGCATAATAGTTACAGTCTTTGCTCTTGATAAAAGGAGGAGAAAGACAATATATTATACACATTGGCTGTTACGAGAAACTCAGCCTCAACATCATTTCATCCATGGAAAAACGCCTGTTGGAAGTGCAGCCTCAGAAAAGATATTTCCCAAGGGATCATATGCCCCCTTCACTTAATTAAATCCGTCTAAACGGTGATGTAATCCTGAGAAACATATACTTCAACAACAAAGGAACTGCAACAGAAGTACTAGAAACCATCTGCTTATTCAGCATGCAAAGACAAAAAAGGATTATCCTCCTTTTTATAGACATAAGTGATGATGTTATAGTTATCAAAATAAATGATGAATTAGGACTTATTTTTCAAGTGATTGGTTAGTAAGCACCTCAGAAAAATAAAACGAGTGCCAAATTTTTTGCCACTAGACTTCAAGAAGGAATACCTTAAATAAAGATATACTTGACATGTGTTAACATTTAAGAAGAGAAAATGCCTGGGCAGATGTGTTTACTGGGTCATTTGAAATGTTTTGGACTTGTATTGAAAATTGTGTTTCAAGCCAGGAATGAAGACAAGAAGTCTTCACTTTGTCCACACCTGAAAAGTGGTCCACACTTTATATTGCTTCCTTTTATTTATGTATCTATTGTGTTCTTTTATTTTAAGCCTGTTTATTTTGCATTGGTTTGTTTTTCAATCCAAGCAATTGGGATAAGTGGGAGATAGATTAGTTTAAAAATCAAACTAATATACCGTGATATCCCCACCCGACCACCTTCCAAACCCATTGAGTTTGATGGACAGGTTGATAGTGAGGAGATTAGTAAGGTTATTGTTTGAATTTACCCTTTGTCCCCTAGCTGTCAGGGATTAAGGTGTAGGCCAGGTAGAGAAAATAATGAAAGAAAACCAGTTACCAGGGACGGGCATGGTTACTTGTGGGAACACTAGGACACCACCAATAATTATTTGGTCCCTTCTGGTGGTGCTGATGCCAGAGGTTGCTGGTGAAATTTTCAACAGCTTGTTGACAGGGATTCATTGATTCAGGCTCAGAGGAGGCTTTTAGTCTTCAATCCTGGCTTGAGATAAAGCAGAGATATCCTTCCAGCTGCCAGGAAGAAGCTGGAGAAGTAGTGAAAAAAGCATCCAGAAAAGATACTTGTAGTCCAGCCTGGCTGCTTTGAGTCATTGCTTGGTAGCAGCTGGATGGTGGAAGTCACTGGGTTGTGACTGAGCGGGAGCATCAGTCTTGGAAACCACTGGGAATCTCGGGGGCAGCAATATTAATTATTTGTATGTGACAGTTGCCCTGAGTAGTCTAGAATACTTACCCAAGTATTCTTGATCCCCTCAAGTAAAATTTTTTTCCCAAGGCCCTGTCATAGGTGCTCTGACTCGCAACAGCCAGTGAGGAATTTGGATTAAAAAGGATTGTGAGGCTCAGCGCCTGTGGCTCAATGGGCTAAGGCATCAGCCACGTACACCTGAGCTGGCGGAATCCAGCCGGGGCCCGCCAAACAACAATGATGGCTGCAACCAAAAAATGGCCAGGCGTTGTGGCAGGCGCCTGTAGTCCCAGCTACTTGGGAGGCAGAGGCAGGACTCGCTTGAGCCCAGGAATTGGAGGTTGATGTGAGCTGTGATGCCATAGCACGCTATCCAGGGTGATAGCTTGAGGCTCTGTCTCAAAAAAAAAAAGGATTGTGAGTGGGAAAGCTATACCCTTTCTTTATATTAAGAAAATATAAAACTTGGCTCAGCGCCTGTAGCTTAAGTGGCTAAAGCACAAACCACATACACCAGAGCTGGCAGGTTAGAACCCAGACCAGGCCTGCCAAACAGCAATGACAACTGTAACCAAAAAATAGCTGGGCGTTGTGGCGGGTACCTGTAGTCCCGGCTACTTGGGAGGCTGAGGGAAGAGAATTGCCTAAGCCCAAGAGTTTGAGGTTGCTGTGAGCTGTGATGCCACGGCACTCTATCCAGGGCGACCGCTTGAGGCTCTGTCTCAAAAAAAAAAAAAAGAAAACATAAAACTTGTGTTAATTGTTCGCCTCTTGTTTGCCAGCTGTTTATGTGCTCTTCAGAAGAAATACTATATGTAAATTCTGAAATAGAAGACAGCTATGATAAACTCATTCATTTTCTATTATTCTGTTACTAAGGATTTAAAAACTAGTGATTATTTAAATGGATAGGGAAAAGATAGTCCTAACAGATGGCCTAAGGTCATGGAAAAAGAACAGTTTAAACAGTAGGCTGTAATGAAATTCAGCTGGTAAATTCCTAAAAGCACATAGGTTTAATGTAAGAGGCCTCAGAGCTCCTTTTCCTAAGAAGTCCAGTGAAGCCTCAGAGGTTTCCGTCTACCAGAGAAGCTGTGAAATGCAGAGGTCCTCTCAAAGCTGACCGTATAAAAGTGTGTGTAAATGCTCCTCCAGCTGCTTTTAAATAGCATGATCCTGGACAGGCGGGCAACTTCTGGAACTAGCAGATGGAACTCTTCCTCCCACTGAATTTTCACTATAATATATAAGATTATGGGATGGTAATACTTTTTAGAAAACTGTTCATCAAGTCCAATAATTGCAGTATCCAGTCTGTTAATGAGATTGAAATGACAACTTGATCTCTTAAGAATTTCATCACAAAAAAGAATATATGTTTTACTCATGAATGTTTATTAAGGTTTAAGAAACAATTTTTTTTTTAAACTTTGTAGCTGATACTCCCCCACCTGCTTACCTGCCTCCTGAAGACCCCATGACCCAGGATGGCTCTCAGCCCATGGACACAAACATGATGGTCCCTCCACTGCCCTCAGAAATCAGCAGAGGAGGTAAAGTAAATTGCTGCTTATTCCCTATTTATAGTCTAAAAGTTATCTGCCCAAATGTTACTTTTTCTCACAAATTTTTATTAGACTCAAGAAGAGAGCCATTTGAGACTGGGTGCAATGGCTTGAGACCAACCTGAGCAAGAGCAAGACTCCGTCTCTACAAAAAAATAGGAAAATTAGCCCGATGTAGCAGAGGCCTGTAGTCCCAGGTACTCAGGAGGCGGAGGCTGGAGGATCACTTGAGCCCAGGGTATGAGGTTGTAGTGAGCTATGATGATGGATGCCACTGCACTCTAACGTGGGTGACAGAGCAAGACCCTGTCTTTAAAAAAAAAAGCTATTTAAGAAAGCTAGAGCATGATGATAAGAGAAGCTCAGGAAAAAGAATCCTTTGGATAACAAGTAAGTCTTTTATTTAAAGAACAAATACATTGATTTAATTGAAGAAGGCCTGAGTATAATTATGTTGTCATCTCTTTAGATCTTCAATACTGAATGATTTTTAATTGGTGATAAAAAGAATAATTTTAAATGGAAACAATGAGAAAAAATGAACATGATAATACTGAAGTAAGAGTTTTCACAAGTCATTTCCAGAATTGGAAGTTCCTATAACTGGGCTATCCAAAGGGTTTCTTTTGTAGCCTCATAAACCTCGTATATTTTCTAGCCATAATCTATATATAGCTGTGACTAGAACCAACTAATAGTATTTCTTTCTTGCTGTGTTTGTTCCTAACTTTGTTACTAAAAGAAATTGAGGCTCAAGTTTTTCTTCTTCTCACACTGAAGCACTTCTAAGCAGAACTGAACATTTCTCTCTTTCTCTGCTAAAGGGTGGGTCATTCTTTCCAGCTGGGTATCACCCTTGACAGTGACTATGAGTAGAGCAGGCCATCATTCTTCCAGGTCTACATTGCCAAGTGGAGTAGGCTTAAGGGCAGATAGCTGAGCTAAATAAGTTTGTTAGACTCCCTGAGCATCTGTAAGAAGCTTGGCCACACTGGTGAATAAACTGTTCCCAGACAGCCTTTCATGGAGGGAAGTGCTTCACCAGTGCACCCAACACACAGCATGGATTGTTAACTTGATATGAAGTTTATGCAAATTGAAGTTAAAGTGCAGTTTATTTGCTAGGTATATCTTATTTCATTCTTTGTGCTTTTTTTATTAAAATGGGAGATACCTCAGCATTTGTCAGGGTTGCTTATTTTAGTACTTAAAATGTGATGTGTGGTGACAGTATAATGTCAATTTACATTTGTCTAAACTCATCGAATGTACAAAACCAAGAGCAATTACCTTACCTAATGTAAGCTGTAGACTTTGCGTGATAACAATGTGTCTAATTTCAGGAAACAGACTATTAAATAGCTTTAAGTTCTGTTAAATAGCTTTAAAATTTTTCCCCTTTAGAATAAGTTTACAGTCAGTTAATATTTTCATGAGATAGGAATGTTGGCCTTTTTTTTTTTCGTAGCTTTTGGTGATTTTCCCAGAGCAGAGGTCATCAGACTACAGCCCACAGGCTAACTTATCCTCTGCCTATCTTTGTAAATAAAGCTTTATTGGAACACAGCTATGTTCATTAATTATATATTATCTGTGACTCCTTTTGTGCTGTACGTACAGAATTGAATAGTTGTGATAGGGACTGTACAGCCCACAAAATCTTTTTAGCCTTTCAGAGAAAAACTGTCAACTTCTGACCTAGACGAACAGTATTTTGAACAATTCTAAAGCTGATAAAAGCCTTCTATTACGTGATGCTACAGCCTTCTTTAAGATTTGGAACTTGTAAATCACTAAAAGTTTGTTCTTTGAAGTATAGCAAATTGACAGAGTTGCTTAGCAAACAGGGAATATGGTGTATGTTTTTGGCTAACCTACTTAAGTATATAAAGCAGCTAATGTATGTGTGGGGTTCTTTTTAATAATCATTTTCCTTTGTTTTTCTTTTTTTAAACAAATTCTAAAGTACAATGCATTTTTATGGCGCTTGATGTTAAGAACACAAAGATACTTCTCCTTTAGCAGTTAAATTCCATGATTGGATTTTCTTTCTTTTTTTTTTTTATGATTGTATACCCAAGACTTCATAAACCTCAGATTATTATATATCAGTATGCTAAAAATATATGGTTTGTATTCCTGGAACCTCTAAAGCAGTGGTATAAGAGTTTTTACTACAGAAGGAACTTGTCCTTAAAAGCTTTTAGTTGCAAATATTTAGAAGCATATTCTGTTTGGAGATTTGTTAGTCTTAAGAGATTTGACTTAACAAGCTGCATCCTGTCAGTAAAGTTGGGTAATTTCCATTGTTGGCCCATTCTGGGAATGGAGAGACAAAACACACCTGCTCTGCATGACTTAAAGCAAATATAAGGAAGTTAGCATGAAATCTGGATGAGAAAGATATGATTCATTCTGTAAGAATGGCCAGCTGGCAAGATTTCTTCCTGAGTTTGAGAACTGGAGTAAAACTGTAGCTGTGATAGCAACTTAATATGAAGTCGAGTGACTTCTTATCAATAATTAGGAACCCATTTTCATTGCTTTGGAAAAGCATAGGCATAGTAAGGCTTAGCCAAAAGTAAGTCCTTTTTATGTCAGCACCTTTGGCATATTTCCTATCTTCTATTGTTCTCTTCCCACTTGTTTCTCACTTGTCACTTGTTTCTTTAGTGAGCCAGGGTCTGTAGTAGGGGTGATTTCCATTTCTGCATATTTCAGAGCAATTAGCATGTTGTTAGTATTCAGCAAAAACTCTTGCTCTGCTTGCTTGGCTGGTGTTTTGGTTATCTGATAGTAATTGGAGAAAACTGTTTTCCAATTAAAGGAGAATGTCATGCTTGCTAAGAGGTATGCTTTAGACATCATAGCAAAACTGTATACATCATAATAGCAGTTGCTTTTCCATATCTTCATTCCATGATCCTGAGCCAATTCTACAACCCAGTTTCAGTTTTTGAGAGCCTGAGGCCCTAACCTTGGGTGATAAAACCTTTTCTTTCTTACAGATGTGCAGGCAGTTGCTTATGAAGAACCAAAACACTGGTGCTCTATTGTCTACTATGAGCTCAACAATCGTGTGGGTGAAGCGTTCCATGCCTCCTCCACAAGTGTGTTGGTGGATGGTTTCACTGATCCCTCCAACAATAAGAACCGTTTCTGCCTTGGGCTGCTCTCCAACGTTAACCGGAATTCCACTATTGAAAACACTAGGCGGCATATTGGAAAAGGTGAATTTTCACTTTAACTTGTTTCAAACTTTTGTTCTCTTCTTCCCCTAGAGCTGGTCATTCCTGGAGCAAACTAGCACAGCAAAGCCAGGAAACATTCACTTGCTATAGTTTGTAAATAATTTTCCAATTTCTACTATTTGGAATCTCTTCTTGTCAGTGATTTTTGTGGTCTGTCAGCTCTCATATACTGATATTAATTAGTTGAAATTATGACTTGCTATTTTAGGACATTATGTTTTTGCTGCAAAATAAGATGGCTATTAAAAAATGAATTACAATCCAAAATTAAAAGCACATTAAAACTAATTTAATTGTATTTCAGATGACTATCATAACTCAGTGAAAAGAAAAGAACAAACTAATAACGTATGTGTACAGTATTGGACTGTGTATCTTCCGTCTACGCCAGGTGGGGTAGGCTCAGAGAAGGATTTCAAAGAAATCCTGAGCTCTTTTTAGTAGGCTTGATTATTTGATCATGATATGAGTGGAACAGTTCTGAAACTTTCAGATGTATAATATTAAGTAAATGACTAAACATGTAGCTTTCGTTGGGACCCTGGATTTCTTCTGTGGAATAAGGGACATATAGATGTGGAGGAAGGCAAAAACTCAGCCTATAGATGTGTATGGAGGTTGGTAGATACAATAATCCTCTAGATGGGATACCCTGAGAAGGCCGTGACATCACCTCTGCAGAATTCGAGCTGAGAATGCAAATCTGCCTCTAATCCTGAGGAAACATCAAACTCAACTGACGAAGGTTCCATCAAAAAGGTTGAAGAGGAACTGTATTCCTCTAAAATGTCAGTGTCAACAGACAAAGAAGAGTGTGGGAATGTTCCAGATTGTACCAGACAGGGAAGAAAAAAATACTATAAGAGACATACTGAGGTCAGCAAACAAAAGTGGAATATGAATCATAGATTGGATCAATGTTAAATTTACTGGCATTGCTAACTATACTCTAGACTCCATATTCTTAGGAAATAGATGCTTACATATTTAGAGAAGTGGTTCAGGGAGAAATTACATATACAAAGGTACCTATATCTATCTACTTTCTATCAAAAGCAGTCCTGCATTAGAATACATACATACGTACACACACGAATATATATATGTGGGTGTGTGGGGAGGAACCCCAAGGGGGTGAGGGCACAGATGATAAAGCAAATGGAATAAATTGTCACAATAAATGAATCTGGATAATGGTAAATGGGTGTTCCTTGTTCTGTGTTTCCTTGTTCTGTTTCAAACTTTGTATAAATTTGAAATTTTTCCCAGGATAAAAATAAAAAATGACCTGTGATATTTAGAACAGTTGACCAAATGAAAGTTATGTAATAGGTGCTAAAAGGGCATTCAACATGAAGTTTAATATTGAATTCTTTAAACCAGGAATTGGTATTTTTTTAATATGATTAAAGAAAAACAAACTAAACTACACATTTATTAATGAAACACCAGAACTTAAATTCATAATATACATAGATATATTCCTATAGTCTGAAAACCTGTGAAATTGTATACACACACAGTTTGCATACCTTCGAGAGGGAAGAGCACAGTTTTATCTAGATAGATAGTATGTCTTTTATAGTATTTTTTTCTTCCCTGTCTGGTATAATCTGGAACATTCCCACACGCTTCTTCCCTGTCTGGTACAGTCTGGAACATTCCCACACCCTTAAATTCTGAAGATGATCATTATCCCAAAATAGTAAAAACATTTTACCATGAGATATATTCTCTTTAAAAATTAGGAAGAAAATAGAGATTCTGGGAATGCTGTCATTTAAAACTAATACAGGTGCCCTGAGCAGTGCACTCAAACGCAGAATTATAGGTAATGGAAGTAAAAGCAGGATGATCATCATTTGCATATGAGATGAATGATCAGTAGAATTCTTGGGGTAGATTTTTGAAATGAAACTAGTAGGTCAAAAGCTCTTGATATATTTTGCCAAATTACCTTCCAAAAATCATTTATTAGTTTATTCCTCCTGTATTAGTGCCTTTCGTCCTCACCCATGCCGGTATTGTGAATGGACATTGTATTTATTCAAATGATGTGATTATCTATCTGGAGACCTTCAAAGATCTGTTTTGTTAAAGTTCTGTGAGTCATTGTCCTTGAATCTTGTAATAACCATGTAGAGAATATAATAAAGGGGTAAATCTCGTTCCCAATAGCAACAGAAAACAAATTTCTTGGAAATAATCTGAATCTATAATATGTGATAATTGCATAAAGAGAACCAAATCTTACAGAGAGAGAAAGAAAATTCAAATAAATAAGTAGGCAGCCTATGTTCCTTAAAGAGAAGACTTAATCTCTTAATGTGAGAACATTTTAAGGACATTAATTCTTCTTAATGTAATTTGTAGTTTAAAACAATTCTTATTAGAATCAGTGTGATGTTTTTTG
Source organism: Perodicticus potto (assembly GCA_963574655.1). Taxonomy (NCBI): domain Eukaryota; kingdom Metazoa; phylum Chordata; class Mammalia; order Primates; family Lorisidae; genus Perodicticus; species Perodicticus potto. Next base: position 75,470 of record CAUYRH010074446.1, read on the forward strand.
AAATTTGGATAATGTATTCTGCTTCCCTAGAAAGATAAACCAGTGGGAATAGCTAAAATTTTTAATGAAGGAGTAAAGAAAAAAATTCTTGACATTAGAGTCAACAAAATGTTGTAAAACTAAAGTTAAGTCAGTATGTAGACAAAACAGTAGACTAATTTCCACTCTGACTATACTGGGCACATATATAAAAATGTATGTTAAGTGAAGCATAGCAAATCAGTGGAGTCGTACAATAACAAAGTTAAGCTTTTGGGTGTGGCTGTGGGAGAGAAACCCTGACCTCATACCACATACGCAAATAGATTAATACATTTTTAAATATTTTTAAAAAGGCAAAAAATTAAAAAGCTGTAAGAAAATATATTTGACTAGAGAGGTAGAAATTTTCTGAGCATAAGAGGCAATAGAGGAGATTGTAAGAGATTTTGACTAAAAGATTGCAGACTTCTATAGGTTAAAAAATATGTGATGAACAGAATTAAAAGACAAACACATAAGAGATAAATTACATATATCCTTCTTACATGCCCAGCTCATAAAAAAACAATAAAAATATTAAAACCTCAGTGGGATAAATAGGTAAGAAACATGAGCATTGACTTCACAAGAGCAATACAGATGGCTAATAAACCAGAGGAGAATATCCAGCCTCGCATGTAAATTAAAACAATTATATTATTTTTAGCTATAAACTAGGGCAGTTTGTTTTTGTTTTAAGCTCAGATTCAGTACTGGCAGGGATCAAGTGAGAAAGGCACTCATACACTGCTGGTGAGGGTGTAAACCAGCAGTTCTCAACCTGTGGATTGCGGCATTAGGAAGGTGGAGAACCTCTAGTGTAAACTGATATAAGCCTTTTGGAAAGTCATTTGGCAAAGTGAATCGGAACCTTCGATCCAGTGATTTAACTTCCAGGAATCTCTCCTAGGGATAATCTCTAAAATTGTCCAGGGACATGTATCATGGCATTGTTATAATAGCAGAAAATTAGTATCAACCCAATGATCCACTAATGGGACAGTCATTAAAAAAATGTACAGCACATATTTTAAATGTTTGCAAAGTCATTTTAATGAAGCCCAAAGCTTGGCTCGGCGCCTGTAGCTCAATGGGCTAAGGCGCCAGCCACGTACACCTGAGCTGGCGGGTTCGAATCCAGCCTGGGCCCGCCTAACAACAATGATGGCTGCAACCAAAAAAATGGCCGGGCACTGTGGTGGGTGCCTGTAATCCCAGCTACTTGGGAGGTGGAGGTAGGAGACTCTCTTGAGCCTAGGAATTGGAGGTTGCTGTGAGCTGTGAAGCCACAGCACTCTATCCAGGGTGATAGCTTGAGTCTCTGTCTAAAAAAAAATAAATAAATAAAAATAATGAAGCCCAAAGCTGAATACAATGTGTTACACTATTAACAATTATTGCCCCTAGGTCACTGAAGGAGTGGGTGATAATAATTTTTGCTTCTTTATAATTAATTTACTTTCTGAATTTTCTAAAATGAAAATGTGTCAGTTGAATAATCAGGAAAAAAAGTAAAACACACACATTTTCTTTTTTTTTTTTTTGAGACAGAACCTCAAGCTGTCACCCTGGATAGAGTCCCATGGCATCACAGCTCACAGCAACCTCCAATTCCTGGGCTCAAGCGAGTCTCCTGTCTCTGCCTCCCAAGTAGCTGGGACTACAGGCGCCCGCCACAACACCCGGCCATTTTTTGGTTGCAGCCACCATTGTTGTTTGGTGGGCCCGGGCTGGATT
>CAUYRH010074448.1:0-11489 GCA_963574655.1 Perodicticus potto
GAGATCTGCAGTCATTCTGATATTTCTCCCTTTGTAGGTGATGCTTTTCTTACATCTGGCTACTTACAGAATTTTCTCCTTCATCTTAACTTTGGCAAAGTTAATCACAATGAGTCTAGGAGATGCTTTATTTGGATTGAGTCTTGCTGGGGTTCTGAAACTGTCTGCTATCTGAAGTTCTGTATCTCTTGCAATGCTTGGGAAATTCTCCTCCAAAATCTCTTGGAGTAGAGCATCTGTGCCTTTAGGATCTTCCTCTTCTCCTTTGGGAATTCATATAAGATGAATGTTTGATCTTTAGGAGTGATCCCACAAGTCTCTCAGGGAATGATCAGGTTTTACTCTCCATTTGTCTGCCTCTTTGAGTGTTTGGGAACATTCAAAAGCTTTGTCTTCAGTTTCAGAGATCCTTTCCACTGTCTGGTCAGCTCTATTACTGAGGGATTCTACTCTAGTTTGGAGATCCTCAACTAACATTTTCATTTCCTTGAGCTCTGCAATCTCTTTTCTCATTATGTCCGTATCTTTGGTGACTTGGGCTTTGAATTCATTAATTTCTTGAGACAAATTTATAACTACTCTTTGGAATTCAATTTCTATGTTTTCTTCCATTCTATTTATCTTAGTTGCAATCCATATTCTGAATTTGATTTCTGACATTGCTGCCATTTGTTTATGTGTGTCATCTTCAGTTGCATCTCCTTTGTCATTTCTTGAGAGGGTTGATCTCCTCTGGCTATTCATGTTGCCAAATGTCTTCTGTTGGGTCCACACCATATTTATTTTCTACCTTTTGGTTATTAGAACTGGTAGAGTGAGATTGAATTGGGGTTTCCAGGTAGTAGAGATAGCCCCTTACCAAAGCACTAGGCTTTGTAATTATGGCTTATCTCCTAAAACCTTACAAAGGCCCATTTCAGAGTTTTAGCCAGAGACTCTGAGGGCATACTTGGTGAGATAGCATAAGCTAGCCCTGTTTTGATATCAGCCAACCTCTACCCTATCCTAAGAAACCACAGTATTAGGTTTAAATCTCAACTATGAAGAGATGCAAACAGCTGCAGTATCCAGCCTCCACCCTTCAGTTCTTTTCCACTACAGAACTCACAGATCAACCTCAGAATGTCCCCAAGTGGACAGCCCAGACATGGGTTCTGACCAAATTATCTCAGGCAGTGCAAACCCTGCCCAATAGAGAGGGATTCAATGGTCATGAACAGCACAATTGGAGCCAGGGATCCACATTCCCACCTACCAGACTCAGTCCACACTGTTGTTCACTTCTCTGCTCACAGGCCCAGCTGGAGCCAGGGGTTATGCCCCCACCCACCAGTCTCAGTCCACATCCAGCTAACCCCTGCTTGCCAGACTAGTTGGAGTCAGGGGACCATGCCCCTACCTGCCGGTCTCAGTCCACTGCCTGGCAAGCCTCTGTTCACAGGCTCTGGTAGAGTCAGGACACTGCACTCCAGCTGCAGGTCTCAGGCCTCACCTGGCAAGCCTCTGCTCACCAGCCCAGCTGGAGACAGTGGACCATGCCTTATCTGCTCATTTTCAGATAGCCTGAGTCAGGCCCCCTGCTTGAGGGAGAGGTCTCCCATCCTCTAGTCTATAGGCTTGGTTCACACCCAGTAAGCCACTGCTTGAGGGTTCTGTTGGAATCAGGGGACCACGCCCTTGCTCTCAGGTCACAGTCCATGCCTATCAAGCCTCTGCTCTCAGGCCCAGCAGGAGCTGGGGACCAGACCTATCTTCCAAACTCAGTCCACTTTTGGGCAGCCACTCTCCCTCTGTGGGTGCCATCAGAGCTGGGGGTTCTGCACCCGCTCCCACCAGACACAGCCTGAACCAAGGGTCAACACTACCACTGGCCAGGCATAGTCATAACCAGGGGACTGCTCCTCCTTCAGCCAAGTGTCCCTTTCTTCCCACACCCTCTTTTCTTCCCCGTTAGTCACAAATTCCGTCCTGATGGTTGGCAGTCCATACTATGCCCAGTTCTCTCAGGACAAGACCAAACACTCTGTGCTCTGCAGGGGGAAGAACTTCAGATCACCATGCAAAGGGGAAAGGGTGGACTAGGGGTTTGGACTTGTAGGGGAAAATATTTATTCAATTTTGTGCCTGGTGGGGTGGTGTCTAGGTTCATAAGTGGAACCTCCCTGGAGAAAGAGACCTAGAGTTTAGCAGCTCCCTCCATCAAGGTAAAATGAGAGATCTTTTGTTCCCTGCTCATTTGCAGATAGCCTGCAGCAGACCACCTGCTTGGGGGAGGGGTCTCCCATCCTCTAGTCCATAGGCTTTGTACCTGTAATTTGTTTTCTTGAATGCTCTTCCTTGGAGTTGCAACTTGCTGAACTTCTTTCTTGGCTCAGCTCCCTGTCTTTGGCTTCACAGAATTCGATTCTGTTAAGTTTGTTCTTCCTCTGCTCAGATCCTCTGCCAAGGGTTGCTACTAGTCAGCCATCTTCCCAGAATTCCCAACTCCTTTGCACTTGCTATTTGAGTCTTAAGAGTACTATCAGTGTGTCTGACTCATCCAGAGGACTGGGAATAATAAGTACAATGAAAGTGCTGTAAGATTGGCCAAATGGCACACACTTATTTTATGACTTGCTGAATAAAATCCCTCTCAGTTGCAAGGAGGGAAAGGCCATAGGTTTTACCTTCTCTAATCAGACTTTGGCCACAGTTGGGGCAGTGGTTCATCTGCAGGGAAGGGCTTCAACCTAACAGGGTAACATAAAGATCAAGGCTAAAATAGATTTGTATCTGTGCAAGGGAGGTAGCTGGATTCAAATCCCTCTGCCAAACCTCAAATGGCACCTCAGGGAAGTTAAAATAGCCAGGACCTGCATGCACTGGCTTCCCAGGGTTGCACCCATGGGACAGGTGGTGTGGGCTGAATAAGCAATTTTGGCTGCTTTATTGATGTCACCTCACCAGTATTGTATCATAAAAGTAAGCATCTTTTCTGTGGCCCAATGACTTAAATCATGTATAGAAGTTAATAACAGAAACTAAACTTCATTTGCAGTCTGATAGAACAGACTTCTTATTTGGCCCAAACAAGAGTTCCTCTTTATTACTGGACCAGCAGCCATTATTTTCCCACTTCTGTTCTTTGACCTCCCCTACCAGATTCTGTGCATCTATAGTAATTATTTTAAGATCATCCTTTGGAAGATTTTTAGCTGGGCCATGACAGAAATTCAATCAGTAGGACTTAAGGGCCTTAATTGGTTTAAGATCATCCTTTGGAAACTTTTTAGTTGGGCAATGACAAAATTCAATCAGGAATTAAGGGCCATATTCTTTGTGGCATTATCAGCAAGTAGATTTATTTTAGTTTCCACAGAGCCTAGTTTTGAAAGGCCTGGAACTCCAGTACTGGATAGAGCAGGAGATTAACTGTATTGCATCTAATAATTCTTTTACATAAGGCCCATCCCTTGTCTCCTTGAAAGTGAGGAAACCTCTTTGCTTGCACAACATTCTAAAATCGTGAGTGATATCAAAGGCATACTGTCCATGTAAATATTAAGTCTTTCCCTTTGCAAGGAGACAGGCTGGAGTGAGGTGTGGGCTGCCATGGCTAAGAGCAAAGGAGCTGCATTTCAAAGAAACTGCACAATAATTACCAGTCATTCTTTAAATAGAATGAGACATCTGTAAGTCAGGAGAACTCAGCATTGTCTGGGGCAGTCTTTCTCAGGTCCTCCTGAGGAGTTCAGGTGGTCTATTGGCTGGGCAGACATGTGGTAGGAAGGGTAAGGCAGGAGAGTTGCAGGGTTATCACAGTCTGAGAGAACGATATGAAGAGTGGCATGCAGGAGAAGCTCCAAGAAGTGAGTCACTGGCAGAAGGTGCTCAGAGTGATGTGAGTGTGGGAGCTGCCACACCATGAAGCTCAGACACAGCTAGGGGATCCCCGGATTTCCCTTCAATTTTCTTGACTAACAGGGTTGCAGCAGACACTTCTAGGTGGAGGCTGAATCCACAGGCAGTAGGAGCCAGTTGTTGACTATAGAAAATACTGCATATAGTACTCTAGAAAATATTGCTAGCCTCCATGCTTTGGAGTTAAGACCCCCAAAGCTTCTCCTTCCCTTTCATATACAAAGATGAGGGAAACAGTTCTTATAGATAGGATGACCCAGTGCTAGAGGATTTACTAATTTCTCCTTGAGTTTGTTAAATCTTGCTATTCAGATTCTCTCCACGTAATGGTGTCTGGCTTGGTAACTTTAAGTAAAGTTCACAGGGGTGGATCCAGAGAAGTTGAGGACTCAGTTATGAAAGTAACCTGCAAGTCCAAGAAAACCACAGAGTTGGCATTTGGGATTTGGCTGAGGAAATTGCAAAATGCTTTGACCTTGGTCTGGATGGACATACAATTCATTCTCCGAGATTTAATGGCCCAAAAATCTCACCTGAGCTTTAACTAGCTGCAAGTTTTCCATAGAGACCTTGTGACCTTCAGCAGCCAGTTGCTTTAATAGGCATTCACTGGCTATCCCTCAGGGTCTCCATGAAGGAGCAAAGAGGAGGTGGTCTACAGTGGAGCTTGGGGGAAAATCCGTGTCCTCCTAGTTTGCCTTTGTGTTTGAGAAAATCAGGAAAAGTTTTCAGTAAAACCCTGGGGCAGTAATGTGCAGGTAGACTGTTGGCCTTGCCAGGTAAAGGGGAAAAGGATTTGGCTGGCCTGCTTCACTGGAATACTGAAGAACGACCCTCATAGATCCAAGACTGAGAAGACCCTCCTGTTGATGAGCATAAGAGACATTATGAAAGTTTTGAAATATACAAAAATTAAGAACTGTAAAATCACTTTTTTATTACTATATTTCCCCTAAATAATCACCACGACATCCTATACACTTTTGCATTCTTGTAAATCATTTTCAAAAACACTCTTTGTACTCAATTTCTTCAAGTGCTATAAGCTCACTTTTGTAGGTGTGAACAGCTTCTTCAGGGCTAGAGAACCTTTTTCTGCATGTGCAATTGTTGACTGTAGGGAACAGAAAATAATCACATGGGGCCAGGTCAGGACTGCAGGATGGATAAGTTATAAGTTAAACCTGTGTGGACTCCAGGACCTGAATGATGATGTTGGCCATGTAGGCAGATGCTTTGTCATGGTGCAAGATGGCCCTCTGTAGTCCTGTCCTTGGCTGCCATTCTTCAAGCTTCCAGAAAACTTTTGGTAGGCATATTGTCATGTGCCACCGAGCAGTAACAAACAGTCCTTTGCTCCTCCAGAGGAACAGGTGCAACATGACTGCTTTTGGAGAAGAAAGTTGCATCCATTTTCTTTCTGACACTTTGGGGCCACTTCACTTTTGTTGGTGTATTTTCATCAGGAGTAAAAATCCACCCCGTCAACTGATACTTATTCTCTGCACAAATTGGGGTTAAATCCAGGTTTCATCACCAGTAACATGTCAGAAACATGTCTAGACTTGGCTCCATTGAATCAGACCAGCATTTCTTCATACCATTCAACATAGATGTGCTTTTGCTCATTTGTAAAAGTGTGAGACATCAATAGGGGTGAAATTTTCCAGACTTGAAGATAATCATGCAGGATTTTGGAAACTGTTGGTGATCCAACCTGTAGTGCCTCTTTAATGTCCTCCGCTGTTTTTGTGAGCTATTTTTTCCACAGTGGTGATGTTTTCCTCAATCACTGTGGTCACTGGATGTGCACTCCTCTTCTTGCCTTTCAGTAAAGTTTGTCCTCTTCTAAAGTCTCAAAACCACTGGAAATTGTCACAGCAAAAAGAATAAGGTCCCCGAAAGCCCATTGCAAACACTCAAGGCTTGGTGACTCTTTTAACCCACTTTCAAATTACAGAAAATCATCACTTGAAAGTGCTCTCTTCCCAGCTCCATAGCTGACACCAAGTGCTGTGTGGGTGGAAACAAATGAAGTCCTCCCAGAAGCACTGATAAGCCAAACAAGTTGAAACTTGCTCAAGTGCATCAGAAAGGAGTCTGTTGACTGTGTTTCTTGGAAGTTAAATAATGGACCATATTGTCTCAGCACCTGTGGCTCAAGGGGCTAAGGTGCCAGCCATGTACACCTGAGCTGGCGGGTTCGAATCCAGCCTGGGCCCGCCAAACAACCTGAAGGTTGCAACCAAAAAATGGCCGGGTGTTGTGGTGGTTGCTCGTAGTCCCAGCTACTTGGGAGGCGAAGGCAGTAGACTCGCTCCAGCCCAGGAATTGGAGGTTGCTGTGAGCTGTAATGCCACGGCACTCTATCCAGGGTGACAGCTTGAGGCTCTGTCTCAAAAAAAAAAAAAAATGGACCATAACACTGTCTCAAAACTTTTGTAGTGACTTTGATATGGAGTTTAATAAGATGTGGGGATTTGGAGCCATTGGATGCCTTGGAGTAACAAAAGAGCTAAATGGTAAGGGGTCCTAGACAGACCTTCGCCCACAGTTGTTGGTTTTTTAATAAGTAGAATTAGGGTGTTACAAGGACTGGTACACAGAATACTGAGGCCGTTTTTTGTATTCTTCTTTTATAATTGGCTTAATACCTTGTAATGCCATCGAATTTAGTGGATATTTTTTAACATCAGGTGGAGGTTTTGATGGATCAATCTGAATTGTAATAGGAGGTGTGCTATGAATTTTGCCAACATCAGCAAATAATTTGTCCAGAAAGAGGCAGGTATTTGATTCAGGAGTGAAGGAGCGGCATTATTTTTGGTTTCTGAACAGGGAACAACATAACAAATAAAGGAATTCAGGTCAAATTCTAAAATTACTTTCCCCTTTTGGGAAAAAGAAATCTCAGCATGATACCTAATATTCCATCCAAGCAGGTGGATGGGTTCAAAATAAACAAGCAAATTGGGATGGGCATCTTGGAGAGGACCAAGTCAGAAAGGAGTAGGCTACAAAATAGCAGTTGCAGGCTCCTTGGAGACTCCCACCATGTCAGCTTCTTATTACTCTGAGGCAGGGACCACCTAAGGCTGGTGGGGTTAAGGACTGTGTTACTCCCACACCTATCAGTACAGTTACAACCTCATTCCCAGTTTGAAGAGTTGCTTCACCCAGTTGATTCTGAAAACAGGGAAAGCTTCTGTAAATCTTTGAAACCCCTTCTCTGAGAGTGGTGCCAGGATATGAGTGGGGCAGCTGAGAAAGAGATTCCTTTTTTTCTTTCATAGCAACCTCTTTTCTACTGGTCTGGCTTCTTTCAGCAGTCTCTGCCCCGTGTCACATCCAGGAGTTTCCATCTGTTATAACTGGAAATTAAGAATTTTTGCTGTTTTCTCTTTAGTTGTGTTATCAAGGGTGTGGGCAAGCTGATTTGTCAAATTACTTCGATCAGAAGTGGGCATAATTTCTCATTTTATGTGGGCTCTTTTGACAAGCTGAGAAAGTTCTTGAGAAAAGCCATTCACAAACACAGAATTAAAGCCTACTTGAATAAAATCAACATTTACAAGCAATCCAGAATTTGTTAAAACTCCAAATCAGAGTCAGCTGTGAACTGATCCATTAGGTTCTTGAAGGTATGGCCTGGATTTTGTTCCAGTCTAAGATTTTAGGAAAAGATTCAGAAATAGGCTTGTGGAGTTTTTTGCTATGCCTTGAACTTTGTCATACTTTTAGGGATATTTTTGTCTAAATCTTCTTCAGAGTCACATCAAGGAGCCTTGGCCATGCAGTGTTGAGCCTAGTTGGCACCAACAAGAAGTGCAGGGACCACCTGGCATCATCAGAAAAACTTGGCTGATCAGCCTGAATTACTATGTTGAATTTATCAGCAAATCCGTGAAGGTCCTTGGTGGCCTTTGGGAATTTCTTGGCAATGACTTGAAGTTAAGCCTTGCTCCAAGGAACAAAAAAATGTGGGGTTTAGAGGAGTCATCAGTGGACTTAATTTTAAAGGGACGTGTTTTAACAGGACCGGTTCAGGAGTAGTGGGAGTATTGAACCTGGAGAGACAGGCAATTTAGCCAAAGAAAGATGGAGAGGAGGGATAGAAGAAAGATAGGGGGAAGTTGTCTTTCAGAGAGGAAGTGGTCTGGGCTCCTTTTCCTTAACTGTCTCAGTTAATTTTTGCTGTCTAATAGGGAGACAATTTTAGAATCCTAATGTGCTTAGGATCTTTTAAGTACCAATTGAAGTAGGCATCCTATTTAGAATCTTTAATTCAGTAAACTTTCTCATTTGGTCCTAAGTAAGACCAGTTTGGGGAACTCAAAAGACTCCCACGATGGCCTTTGAAGATCCAAATTAGTTTTATTGTACTCTGTCTGTTGGTTTAAAAAATGTGTATGAGAAAGGACTGCCATTTTTTTTTAACAGGTCCTCCTTAGGTGGGACCATTATTGAATGCTTTGGAATTTGGGGATCCCATTCTACTTTTTTTTTTTTTTTTTTTTGAGACAGACTCTTAAGCTGTCACCCTGGGTAGAATGCTGTGACATCACAGCTCACAGTAACCTCAAACTCTTGGGTTTAAGCGATTCTCTTCCCTCAGCCTCCCAAATAGCTGGGACTACAGACGCCCACCACAACACCCAGCTATTTTTTGGCTGTAGTTGTCATTGTTGTTTGGCAGGCCCAGGCTGGATTCAAACCCACCAGCTCCAGTGTATGTGGCTGGCACCTTAGCCTCTGAGCTACAGGCACCCAAACTCCATTCTATTTTTTTAATTACCCTCTCAAGAGCAAAATAAAAATCTCCTAAGCCCTGTCAGGGGAATGTTAGCAGTAGGGCTTTGTTTCACACTATGCCTGCCACAGGGGTTTCATTTTACTTGGTGGGAAGGCTGTGTTCCTACTACCCAACCCATGACCAAGTTTTCCTGTGTACACAGAATTTTTTTGAACCTGGTAGGCTCCCTAGTGGTAATCTTGTTTGTCTGTGTACTAATTCATCCCAACAGGAAAGAATTTTTCTTTGTTGACTGCTATTCCTCCATGTATGAGGCCAACTGCCTGGATGACTTTTAAGGGGTTGACTTGTGCCCACCTTTTTAGAAAGCAAATTTTGTTCTCAAAAGATGTTTAGAAAGGGGAAAAATTGAAAGCATTGACTTTTAAGGGGTTGACTTGTGCCCACCTTTTTAGAAAGCAAATTTTGTTCTCAAAAGATGTTTAGAAGGGGAAAAATTGAGAAAGAAACAAAAGTACAAACATATACAAACAACCCAGAACAAAACTGAAACTAAAAGTGTGCTTATGAGGACCAAAAAAACAAACTGTCTTTGTACTAGAAAGGGCTTTCCAGAAAAAACAAAAAGTCTTTAATAGTTCCGAAAGAGATGCTATGTTCTTTATTAAAGTGCCTTAACCCAATGGGCTCTCAGGTAAGGTCAGCAGGGAGCTGCTACCAAACAGAGGGAGCTTGACCTGAGAGATGATTTACCTGGGCAGAAAAAGAGGCAATCATGGAAACAGAGGATGCTAAAGGATTGTGGGTATCTCTCCTTGTTCCAGGAATTACCAGTCTCTTCTGAAGGTAATTTTATTTCATCTCACACCAGATTATGTCAACCTAAAGAAAAGACACTAGAGAAAAATATCTCTAAATACGTTGAATTTATTCATGCATGGAAAAATAGGACTGTAATCTGAGGTGCATGAAATAGCAAGCCACAGTGCATCTACTAAGAGAAGGGTACAGCGGCCAGGTGCCATGGTTCACAACTATAATCCCAGCTCTGGGAGGCCAAGGCTGGTGGATTGCTCCAGGTCAGGAGTTCAAGACCAGCCTGAACAAGAGCAAGACCCATCTCTACTAAAAATAGAAAAACTAGCTAGACGTAGTAGCAGGTGCCTGTAGTTCCAGCTACTCTGGAAGCTGAGGCAAAAGGATTTCTTGAGCCCAGGAGTTTGAGGTTGCTGTGAGCCATGATGCCATGACGCTATACCCAGGGTGGCAGAGTGAAACTGTATCTCAAAAGGAGAGGGAGGGGGGCAGGGGCTAGATGGCCGACTGGAGGCAGCTTCCGACAGAGGCTCCTGTCCAAAAGGAAAGATAACCTCCGGAAACTACCCAATTGAGCTGAAGACTGGGAGCCCAGCCAAGAGAGAGAAGTGATAACTGCAGTTTACCTCTGAGACAAGAGGGGACTTCAAGAAACCCAGCTTCAGGCAGAAAAACTGAACTAAACTTTTTCCACCATTCTGAACTTCCAGGACAGCCTTGCCCCCTTACCTGATGCACCAGAAGCCTGACCTCTGCTGAAACTGAGGGAGAAGGACTTGAGCAGAACCCACCCTCCCTATCTGCTGGACCAGGTGGTCCTCCAGGTAAGAGACTCCGGGGCCCCACCGAGCCCCTGCCAGCCCCCAGGCCGGGAACTCCGCCAGGACCCCAGCGCTGCCTGATTGGTACCCCACTGGGCCTTGGCCCACCACAAGCAGTGGCCAGGAACTCTGCTGGGACTCCCAGGTGGCCGGATTGACACTCTCGCTGACCTGATTGGCACCCCACCAGGCCTTGGCCCACCGCCAACAGCGGCCAGAAAGTCCACCAAGACTCTCGCGCCGGGCCTATCTATATCACACCGGCCTCAGCCTGTCCCCTGCTGAGACCCCACCTGGCTCCAACCCATGCCCCAGGCCCTCCGCCCTCCCTCTGGAGCCCTCCTCCCAGCCAGAGACTGCTGGAGGAATGGACTCCCTTTGTAAAGGCCACCAGGTGCCCCATCCCATGCCCTGCTGCTTGATCTGTGCGTGCCACACTCCGGAGCTGCTCCCGCAGCTAGAACTCCTTGGGTGGGACAGTCCCAGGGGAGCTACACAGGGTCACTCCCTACAAAGATCCAGCAACAACAGTGATCCTGCCAGGTCTGATCTGGGAGAGACACCTCCCCAACTCTGAGGACGGTCACAGGCAACAGTGAAAAATAATCATGAGGCGGTATCATCAGAAAAACTCTGGCAATATGGATAATCAGAGTAGATCAACTCCCCCAAGGAATGACAAGGTAGATACAGCACAAGATCCCTTGCATAAGCAAATGGCTGAGATGTCAGAAATCGAATTCAGAGTCTGGATGGCAAATAAGATCAGTGGAATGGAGGAAAAGATGGAATTAGAATTTCAGGCAGTAATCCAAAAGATGACCCAAAAGATGTCTCAAGAATTCAACGAATTCAAAGACAAAATGACCAAAGATTTTGACACATTGAGACAGGAAGTTTCAGCCCTCAAAGATCTGAGAAATACAGTAGCATCCCTCAATAACAGAATGGAGTAAGAAGAAGAAAGGATTTCTGACATGGAAGACAAAGCTTTTGAACGCTCCCAAACTTCCAAATAGGAAGAGAAATGGAAGGCAAAAACAGATCATTCTCTCTGAAAAATACAGTAGAATCTCTCAGTAACAGAATGGAGTATGCAGAAGAAAGGATTTCTGACATCGAAGACAAAGCTTTTGAATGCTCCCAAACTTCCAAAGAGGAAGAGAAATGAAAGGTGAAAACGGATCATTCTCTCAGAC
>CAUYRH010074449.1:0-12694 GCA_963574655.1 Perodicticus potto
GTAGTCCCAGCTACTTGGGAGGCAGAGGCAGGAGACTCGCTTGAGCCCAGGAATTAGAGGTTGCTGTGAGCTGTGATGTCACAGCACTCTATCCAGATGACAGCTTGAGGCTCTGTCTCAAAAAACAAACAAACAAACAAAAAAAAAACTAAAAAATAGAAAACCAACTATTAAGTAATGAGTATAATTGTGATGGATGTGTTACTTAGTTCAATGTAAGCATTTCACATTGTATATCGAAGCAGTACCCTGAACCCCATAAATGCATCAATGTACAAAGTTATGATTTAATAAAAAACAATTAAAAAAATAAAATTGGGATTCTGGCCAGGCGTGGTGGCTCTCACCTGTAATTCTAGCACTTGGGAGGCTGAGGCCAGTAGATTACTTGAGGTCAGGATTTTGAGACCAGCCTGAGCAAGAGCAAGACCCCATCTCTAAACAAATAGCCAGGTGTTGTGGCAGGTGCTTGTAGTCTCAGCTTCTTGGGAGGCTGAGGCAAGAGCATCACTTCAGCCCAGGAGTTTGAGGTTGCTGTGAGGTACGATGCCACAGCATTCTACAGAGGGTGGAGGGTGACAAAGTGAGACTCTGTCTCCAAAAAAGAAAAAAAAAGAAAAAAGAAAATAAATAAATAAAAGGGATTCTACTTTGGTTAGAGCATTTAATTTTACGTGCTGCATAATCTCTGTCGTATGAAATGCAGATATTTTCTGTACAGGATTCAAGGCCTATACTTATACATAAGGCATGATACTTACACAATAAACCCTGATACAAATTATTATGAAATAATTTAATCGTTAACTTGCAATGTGAACTTTTGATCTGTAGTCTTAAAAATCGTTCTTTCTTTCTTTCTTTTTCTTTTTTTTTTTGAGACAGAATCTCAAGCTGTTGCCCGGGTAGAGTGCCATGGCGTCATAGCTTATAGCAACCTCAAACTCCTGGGCCCAAGCAATCTCTTGCCTCAGCCTCCCAAGTAGCTGGGACTATAAGTGCCCGTCACAACACCAGCTATGTTTGTTGTTGTTATTGCAGTTGTCATTGTTCTAGCAGGCCCGGGCCAGGCTCAAACCCGCTAGCTTTGGTGTATGTGGCCACTGCCCTACCCATTGAGCTACGGGCACTGCCTTTCTCTCTTTGCTCCCCTTCCCTCCCCTCCCCTTCCCTTCACTTCCCTTCCCTTCTTCTTCCAACCTCTTTCTCTCTCTTTCTTTTCTTAGACAGAGTCTCACTCTGTGCCCTGGGTAGAGTGCCATGGTGTCATCATAGCTCACACAGCAACCTCAAACTCTTGAACTCAAGGAATCCTCTTGCCTCAGTCTCCCGAGTAGCTAGGACTACAGGTGCTGTCACATGCCCTGCTAGTTTTCATATTTTTAGTAGAGACAGATTCTCTCTGTTGTTCAGGCTAGTCTTCAGCTCCTGAGCTCAAGCAATCCACCTGCCTCAGCCTTTCAAAGTGCTAGGACTGGCTCGGCACCTGTGGCTCAACAGGCTAAGGCGCCAGCCACGTACACCTGAGCTGGCGGGTTCAAATCCAGCCCGGGCCCGCCAAACAACAATGATGGCTGCAACCAAAAAATGGCCGGGCGTTGTGGCGGGTGCCTATGGTCCCAGCTATTTGGGAGGCGGAGGCAGGAGACTCGCTTGAGCCCAGGAATTGGTGGTTGCTGTGTGCTGTGATGTCACAGCACTCTAGCCAGGGTGACAGCTTGAGGCTCTGTCTCAAAAAAAAAAAAAAAAAAAAAAAGTCCTAGGACTACAGGGGTGAGCCACCATGCCTGGCAACAATTGTTATTTCTTTAATTTGTAGTTGCTTTAAAATGTGTTCTGGTTCTAGGCTAGTTGTGGTGGCTCACGTCTATAATACTGGCACTTTGTGGGGGCTGAGGCAGGTGAATTGCTTGAGCTCAGGAGTTCGAGACCAGCCTGAGCAAGAACAAGACCCCATCTCTACTAAAAATAGAAAAATGAGCCAGGCTTTATGGAGAGCACCTATAGTCCCAGCAATTTCGGAGGCTGAGGCAGGAAGATCCCTTTTGAGCCCAGGGGTTTGAGGTGAGCCCAGAAATTTGAGGTTGCTATGAGCTAGGTTGACACCACAGCACTCTAGCTTGAGGTGACAGAGTGAAACCCCATCTCAAAAAAAAAAAAAAAAATGTGTTGTGGCTCTAAATAGAATTCATTCTTTCGACAAGTACTTATAAGGGCACATTCTGTATCGGACACTGGGGTTATAAAAATGCAGAGAAAGAGGTGAGCATCAGTAATCTTCACAACTGCAAGCAAGTAGTTTTACTGCACATATACATATGTATAGCCAACAATACCATAAAGATTGCCTGTTATATTCATTAGATGGAAGCCAAGGGATAAACTATATGCTGAGTAAATAAATCAAAAGGGAAGCATCACTTTTCTCCTTTTCATTTTTCTTCTACCTCCCCTTTATTTCTCTTATACTTTTTGAGTAATAAAAGAGTGTTCTTTTGTTGTTGTTATTGTTGCAGCTGTCATTGTTGTTTGGCGGGCCCGGGCTGGATTCGAACCCGCCAGCTCAGGTGTATGTGGCTGGCACCTTAGCCGCTTGAGCCACAGGTGCCGAGCCAAAAGAGTGTTCTTAAAAAAAAAGAGTGTTCTTATCCTTGACCAGGCATTTTCTAGCTCCATCATCCTGTATAGTTTTATTCTTCTCCAGTTTTTCCCTATTTTCTATTTTTAATAATTGTTCTCTTTCTCAGACAAAAAGGTTCATGTAGATTGTATTCTCAGGTATCTTTTATTGCTAAGCATGGTGCTTTATACTGAGTAGGCCCTCAAACCTCTAGGTGCTTAGAAATAGGATTTTTGCTTCATCTATTTAATTCTCTAGCCCCACAGCTAAGGTTACAGTATAGGTTGGAGATATATATATATATATATATATATACCTTTATTTTTTTTGAGATAGTCTCACTCTGGCACCCTGGGTAGAGTGCCATGGCATCATCATAACTCATAGCAACCTCAAAGTCTTAGGCTCAAATGATCCTCTTGCCTCAGCCTCCTGAGTAGCTGGGACTACAGGCTCCCACCATGACGCCTGGCTAGTTTTTTCTATTTTAGAAACCGCTGAACTCAGGCAATCTACTCGCTTAGGCCTCCCAGCGTGCTAGGATTACAGGTAAGAGCACCGTGTCCAGCCCATTCTTAATTATATTAAGAGGGATGAGATGAAAGAGGAACAATAAAGCCATTTACTTATAAAGGGTTTTTTTGTTTCTTGTATTTGTTGGCAAAGGGAAGCTCTTAAGTGTTGAATTTGGAATAGTATATTGAGTCTCATTTGAGTGTTGGGGACTTTTAGAAACAACATATTTTAAATCATCAAGACTTTTAAATGCAGAATATAATGGAAGGCCTATTTTTTTTTTAATCCTACTCTTACATGCCTGAATAGTCATGAATTGGCAGTTTTACAATGCCAGTTTTGAATTAAAATTCCCTTCTCTTCCTTTTTTTTTCTTTTATTAGCTATAAGCATTCAGATGAAAGCCAGCAAACTTGCAATGGACCCCCTATGGAAATTCCGAGCGAACACACCAATAAGTTGAATGTGACTTATACTTATTCTGTGAAATTTGAAGTAAGTATTCCATGTCATCATCTTAATTTTTTTCAAGTCAAGTATATAAATACCTAATATTCAAGCCTAAATTTTCATCCCTTTGAAATTGCATAACATAGTTAAAAGTCCAACAGTGCAGGTAAATTCTTTCTGTTCAAACAATGCAATGGATAACCATTAAAGTGATTGTTGTATTAAATCTACTACGTTTCAGATACTGTGCCAGGTACTTAACTTTTTCTTACTTCACGCTGAGGTTTGAAAGAGGTACATGGGAAAACAGAGGGGCATCTCCTGGGGCTAGCAAGCTGGCTGGCTGCTCAAGTGGGACCTTAAAGGACTACTATCTTAAGGAAGAGACATAGCATGGTGTAGGGAAAAAGTACACACAAGTACAGACAGACCTGTTATTCAGATTCACACTTTGCCACTTACTAGCCATGTGAGCTTACATAAGTCATGTGATCTCTGAGACTCGGTTTCTTCTCAAGTCTTTTAATGAGCATTTTCAGAATATATAAAGCCCTCAGTGTAGTACCTGCTCCAGAGTAGGTTCTCAATATATACGGTGTTCATCATGGTCTGCATGTCTAGACTTTTTTCCTTTTATATATAGCTGTTTTTATAAAGATGGTTTGTATTTTTGGTAAAAAAATATAGCTATAAATAGATATATTATAAACAGTCTGGTGAATATTCTACTACCTCCGTGATACTTGTGCTTTCCAAAGGGTTTTCTGTTAACTAATTGCTTGCTATTTTCTTTTCTTTATTTTTGTTTTGTATTTTAAAAGGTATGTGGAAAAAGGATTCTATGGTGAGGTTACTTTGGGCAGTGGTATGTTAAACAAGGTTAAAGTGCGGTGGCTCACGCCTGTAATCTTAGCAATCTGAGAGGCTGAGTGTAGGTGAATCAAATGTGTATCATTTTTTTTGATTCACTTTTATTTATACTTGATTTTATAAGGCATTTTTATAGTTTCAGATGTGCTTTTCTAAGACTGAAACTTAATTACCTTCTTTGGGACTAGGTCTCAAACCTGCTCATTTACCCAATAGTGCTTGGTTTGTGTCATTTCTGTGGATGACCTGACAGCCATTATAACCCGATTCTTCCTCATCTCATTCTGAAGGCAGTTCCATGTCGGGGATGCCTTGTTTTTGTCCCTCTGTGTCACCTGTAGTGGTCATCTCTATTTTATAAATGAGGGTTCTGAAACCCGGAGAAGTGATGTAATTTTCTCAGGATCATGGCTGGCAGGTGGTAGAAGTGATATTCAAACCCAGGTCTGTCTGGGACTCAAACCATAGTTTTTCCACTATACCACTGTGGCTTTTCTGCATAAGGGTCTATTCTATTTTCTGCCTGCAGAGTTACTGTAAAGAAAATGAAAACCGTTTATGTTAGAAATGTATGTGCGTACCTTGAATCATCCAGCAAGAGGTCAGGTCTTGATCCTACATCCTGCAGTTTACCCAAACTACAGTTGGTGAAAATAGGCTATTTACTAGTCCAACAAGTATAATCCAGTCTTCTAATTTCTGGGTGAAATTTAGAAGTATAATCTAGGGAAAGGATGTAATACACTGTGAAGAAATAAAAGAAAAAACCTTAGACCATTCAAAGCTTAAGTTATTATCAGAAGTTAATTGAAGACCTGAAGGCCTTATACATTTTTATTAGTTATTCATCAGCTATTAAAAATTTAAATGTAAGAACTCTTATGTTTGCAGTAAAAGTCAAGGAAAAATATGTCTAAATTGAAGTTCACATTCACATCTTGAGCCTACATGGTATGGCGTTAGTCTGTCTGTCAGGAGGCAGTTACAGCCATCATCAAAAGGGCTGAAGTGGAAGTTCAGATGCAGCCATGTTAAATGGTGGAATTTGGGGAATCGCCTTATTTGGGGTCACATCTCAACTTCTTGTTCCTCAACAGTCAAGTCTAATTCTGGAAGCTATTCTAGAAGAGAGGATTTTCTTTTGTCATCGAAATTTACTTGATGTGCTTAGAGAGCCCTTGGCTTCCAGAGGTGTTACACTAGAGGGAGCCAGACACTCTTGAGTTTGTATCTTGGCTCTGCCCTTTACTAGCTGTGTGAATTTGGTTAAGTTACCTTAAGCTTCTGCTTCCTCATCTGTAAAGTAGAAATATTCACCTTGTGTGATTGCTCTCAGAGTTAAGTGAGCTAACATCAAATGCTTAGTGCGGTGCCTGTGGTACACATAGCCCACATTTCCTATCCTCAGATGCGGTTCTCCCAGATGTGGGGGCAGTTGAATTACAGATGTCTTATACAACAGTAGCTCGTGCACGCAGAGAGTGGATTAGGCACTGGGAATGTACCAAGCCATGATATTCTTTATCTGAATGCCAGAAAGTCTCTGTCATAGTTGAGGGGATGATGTAAAGAAGAGTGGTGACATATATCTCTGATGGTGCTCTTTAGTTTCTTGTCTTGGTTGGAAAAAAAAATTTTTTTTTTTCCAAGGCAGAGTCTTAGTCTGTCACCCAGGATAGAGTGCCATGGAGTCAGCCCAGTTCACTACAACCTTAAACTCCTGGGCTCCAGCGATCTCCTGCCTCAGCCTCCCGAGTGACTGGGATTACAGGCCACAATACCTGCCTAATTTTTCTGTTTAGTAGAGACAGGGTCTTGCTCTTGCTCAGGCTCCTCTTGAACTCCTGAGCTAAAGCAATCAGCTGGCGTCAGCCTCCCAGAGTGCTAGGATTACAGGCATGAGCCATGGTGCCTGGTCGGGTTTTTTTTTTGTTTGTTTTTTTACTGTGCAGCTTTATTCAAATGTATACGTTCATGTCCTTATATAGATCCTACTGTCTGTATGTGTGAAGTTCTCCAGAGAGACAAAGCTGTGTGTTTGTGTCTGCTTGTTTGTTTAAGTTGAGATTTTTAAAAATCATACATACACATTCGGTTTTAGTAATAGTATTCTGTACACTTTTGAATATATCCATGTATCAAATCGTAGGTATTATTACTATTTTTATATAAGAATAAATGTATAATGTGTGTGTGTGTGTTTGTGCGTCTCTCTCTGTATAATGCTTTTTTTTTTTTTTTTTTTTTTTTTACTGAGACAGGGTCTCAAGCTGTCTCCCTAGGTAGAGTGCTGTGGCGTCACAGCTCACAGCAACCTCAAACTCTTGGGCTTAAGTGATTCTCTTGCCTCAGCCTCCCAAGTAGCTGGGACTACAGGCGCCCGCCACAACGCCCGGCTATTGTTTGGTTGTAGTTGTCAGTGTTGTTTGGCAGGCCCGGGCTGGATTCGAACCCGCCTGTTCTGGTGTATGTGGCTGGTACCCTAGCTGCTGAGCTATAGGTGCCGGGCCTCTCTCTGTGTAATGTTAAAGGAAAAAGACCCAAAGTCTAGTAACATAATTTAAAAAGCTTTATTCTGAGCTGAATGTGTGTGACCTGCTTAGACCATGGCCTCAAAAGGTCCTGAGAAAATGTGCCCATGGAAGCTGGGTTACAGTTTGGTTTTATACATTCGTGGAGACAGGAATTACACATACACCCACCACATTGATTACTTGCTAATTGCTAATGGAAAAATGTAAGAATAAGTGAATAAGTAAGTAAACAGGAGTTCATGCAACATCTCTGACTCTCATCCAGCACCACTGCATTTATTTTATTTTATTTTTTTTGAGACAGAGCCTCAAGCTATCACCCTGGGTAGAGTGCTGTGGCATCACGGCTCACAGCTTTGGGGCATTGGCAATTCTCTTGCCTCAGCCACCTGAGTAGCTGGGACTACAGGCGCCTGCCACAATGCCCAGCTGTTTTTTGTTGAAGTTTGGCCAGGGCCGGGTTTGAACCTGCCACCCTTGGTAAATGAGGCTGGCTTCCTACTTACTGAGCCACAGGTGCCACCCTGTTAATAACGTCTTTTGCTGAAAGTGAGAAACCTGGCTGTCACCATCTATAATATTTTAATTTATTTATTCAACTCTTGAATACACGGCGTTTCAGAACTGCTAACCCATATCCCTGTGAGAAGCAAATTTATCAACGAGAGTACAGTGTTTGTGTAGTATTTGGGGGGTACAGAAATATCTTAAATATTTTTTCTGTATCAAGCCTGACCTCTGCTATGTATTTTAATGTTTTACACTTATAGCTCATCTTGGGCCCAGCCACATTTCGAGTGCTCAATAACCACATGTGACTAGGGTCTCCCCTTTTTGGCACGGATCTCAACCACCTCTCATGCAGCACCTGTCCCCTCCAACCTGTGCTTGTGCATGTTTTTGTCCTTTTGCTACTTCTTATCCTCAATAGAGAAAGTTTCACCAGATCTGTGACATAGATTGATTCTAGGCTCTTGACTGGGTGAACTACACTATCTCACTGTCCTTTAGACTGTGGGAGCCTCCTGTGTTCCTCTTGATGCTCAAAGGCACGGGAGCAGTCCTTACGTGGGATTGGGGCAGGGGGACCTGGACAGGAAGCCGGACTCTATGCAAACATTGAACCACTTCCAGATGTTAGAGCCGTGCAGCAGCTGTGGCGCCTCAGCCACCCTTACGTGCCTCCTCTACCACCTTAGGGGAGCTACTTGCCAACTGCTGTTTGGACAGCCTCTGATCATCAGCTGAGCTTGTGAGTGTGCAGCCCAATCAAGCAGATACTAATAGAGGCAATGCAATCATTTGTAGTTTTAGAAGTTTTATTGTTTTGCTTTTTAATTACGCAAATGCACTTTAATACTTTCAGAAAATAATACATGTTCTCAAATGGGTGTAAAATTCTGAGTTTATAATATAATAAATTGTTCAGAAGGAGGGATGAGTCATAAAAATTAACATTTGAGTGCAGACCTTTTGTTTATCCATTTATATGACAGATATTTATTGAGCACCTATTATGAATTATGAGTTATGAAAATTGAGTGCCTATTATGAATTAGTGAATGCCAGGCTAAGCAGTTTCTAGTCACAGTGCTTTTACTTTTTTTTCCTGGCGATTCCAGTGACAATGCTTTTACTTTAAAAATTTACAGCTTTTACATCACCAATCAAAGGCTTTCTGGTTTCATTTTGATCATTAATTCTAGCTATATATTTGAGTTCTCTAAGCTTTATTTGGGGTCTAGTCTAAGACCCCGCTACATTTATAGCATTGTTTTTGTTGGACAATGCACTTCTGGTTTTCAGGCAGCCTGGGTCAGCAGCTGAATTGAGAATCAGAAAATCTTGCTGCTGGCTTGCCTCAGACTCATACCAAGACCTTGAGCAGGTTCATTTTCCTCCTTGGACCTCAGTTTGTCCACAGTGAAAAGAGGGACGGGAACTGGATCAGTAGTTCTCAACCTTGTCAGATTAATGTCTTATTTTAATAAAAAGTGTTTTGGTTTTTTTTTTGATACAGTCACACTGTGTTGCCCTTGATGGATTGCCATGGCGTCACAGCTCACAACAACTTCAAAATCTTGGGCTTAAGCAATTTTCTTTCTTTCTTTCTTTTTTTTTTGAGACAGAGCCTTTAGCTTTCACCCTGGATAGAGTGCTATGGCATCACAGCTCACAGCAACCTCCAATTCCTGGGCTCAAGCGAGTCTCTTGCCTCCACCTCCCAAGTAGCTGAGACTATAGGTGCCCGCCACAACTCCCGGCCATTTTTTGGTTGCAGCCGTCGTTGTTTGGCGGGCCAGGGCTGGATTCAAACCCGCCAGCTCAGGTGTACTTGGCTGGCGCCTTAGCCCGCTGAGCCACAGGCGCTGAGCCCTTAAGCAATTTTCTTGTCTCAGCCTCCCAAGTAACTGGGACTACAGGTGCCAGTCACAATGCCTGGCTATTTTTCTGTTGCAGTTGTCATTGTTGTTTTAGCTGACTTGGGCTGGGTTCGAACACGCCACCCTTGGTGTATGTGGCCGGCGCTGTAACCACTGTGCTATGGGCGCCGAGCCACTAATAAGTGTTTTATAACATTCCTTTTACTATTTTATTTTTTTGAGACAGAGTCTGTTGTCATAGCTCACAGCAACCTCAAACTCTTGGGTTCAAGCAATCCTCTTGGCTCAGCCTCCCGAGTAGCTGGAACTACAGGTGCCCAACATGAAACTTGGCTAGTTTTTCTATTTTTAGTAGAGATGGAGTCTTGCTCTTGCTTAGGTTGGTCTCAAACTCCTGACTCAAGCAATTCACCCACCTCAGTCTCCCAGAGTGCTAGGATTATAGGCATGAGCCACCATGCCCCTGGGACCTTTTACTATTCTAAAATGATACCAATAGGTAAAAGAGAATGAAACTTTTCTATCTATATAATTTCAATAAAACATCAGTATAAAATCCTAAGTACAATATAATAAAGGAGAAATAAAAGGGAAGTAACTTTTAATAAAATTTAGTGCATATTTCAGTGTTTGTAACATGCTTGCACCTACGTGTATAATCATCATAAAGGCAACAATAGATGGATATAAGAATACTGTACATTGGTGGTTCAAATAAATACCACATTTTCCCAAATAATGCCTTTCTTTTCTTTTTTCCTTTATTTTTTGAGAGAGTCTCACTTTGTTGTCCCCCAGTAGAGTGCTGTGGCGTCACAGCTCGTAGCAACCCTAGACTCTTGGGCTCAAGCCTTTCTCTTGTCGCAGCCTCCCAAGTAGCTGGGACTACAGGCACCCGCCACAATGCCCGGCTATTTTGAGAGACAGGGTCTCACTCTGGCTCAGGCTAATCTCGAAATTGTGAGCTCAGGCAATCCACCCGCCTTGGCCTCCCCAGTGCTAGGATTAGAGGCATGAGCCACTGCACCCGGCCTAATGCCTTTATTTTCTGAAATGTCAATTAATTAGTTCCATGCCAAACAGAGTACTATTGTCTCTCAGTTTACATGGTAGTTGCATTCTTGGGGAAAAAAATTGATGCATATTAAAACAATGTAAAAATACTTTATGTTTATCTGTAATAGGGAGCTAGAATCTAGGCGTGGATCATAAGCAGTTTTTTTTTTTATTGTTCAGGATTCATTGAGGGTACAAGAAACCAGGTCATAAGCAGTTTTATACCCACATGAATGTTGAGTGGAGCATTTGAAACAGGTGTAGGACACAGTTTGTTCCTTCTCAATTCTTTTTTGGGGAGACTTCTTAAGTGGAAGAAGTTCTCAGTTCTCCATTGGGAGGGTCTCCCTGTGCAGTTGCAGGACATCTGGCTTTTTCCACTCAGCTGCTAAATGCCAATAGCAACTCCGCACATTTTCATTATGCCCTCTAGGGGGTGCTGCTTCCCCTGTTGAAAATGACTAGAGATGAGGTAGTTGCCTGTCAATTTGATGCTTCGAGTCCCTGCAACAATTTTTATTGAATGAGATCCATCACTGGGTACTGTGTCATGGATCAAGAAGTCTTGTCTTTGTTTCTAACATTGCTGCTTGTGCCTCCACTATTACCCACATTAAAGGCTGTTTACCTTGGGATTTTATGAAGATTCATTCCTATGTCTTATAAAAGACTTTGAAACTATGGAATGTAAAAATGTAGTATAATGTATGCATTTTTAATGGATTAAAAAGGTTTCCAGGGTGTCGCCTATGGCTCAGCGAGTAGGGTGCTGGCCCCATATACCGAATGTGGCGGGTTCAAACCCAGCCTCGGCCGAACTGCAAAACAAAAAAATAGCCGGGCGTTGTGGTGGGCGTCTGTAGTCCCAGCTACTCGAGAGGCTGAGGCAAGACAGTCGCCTAAGCCCAGGAGTTGGAGGTTGCTGTGAGCTGTGTGATGCCATGGCACTCCACCGAGGGCGATAAAGTGAGACTCTGTCTCTACAAAAAAAAAAAAAAATAATAGTTTCCACCACTTAGTTACCTTTCTGCATTTGTCATTTTGTTTACAAATGTTCCTTAGGATTTTAAAATAATCTCTCACTTAGGAAAGAGTAATATGTGTTAATGGTCTGTTATTTCCAGCAGATGGCAATGTTTGGTGCAAAAAAAGGACTTAGTATAACAACTGCAGGATGTCTAGGCTGTCTTTGTATTTAAAATCCAAATTTCATAGTGCATATTTGAAAGTATGGTTCTTTTTTTAAATTTTTTTCTTTTGAGACAGAGCCTCAAGCTATTGCCCTGGGTAGAGTGCCGTGGCGTCACAGCTCGCAGCAACCTCCGACACCTGTGCTTACACAATTCTCTTACCTCAGCCTCCCGAGTAGCTGGGACTACAAGTGCCTGGCACAACGCTCGGCTATTTTTTGGCCGTAGTTGTCATTGTTTGGCAGGCCTGGGCCGGATTTGAACCCACCAGCTCTGGTGTATGTGGCTGACGCCTTAACCGCTTGAGCTACAGGTGCCGAGCCAAGTATGGTTCTTTTTTAAAAGGCTTGATATGAGTTAACTCACTGAAGGCAGTGGATATTGGCTGATAAAGAGATGGGTGCAAGTCAATTTTGACAAATTAAGTCACGTTTTACCATTGCAACAGTATTTTAATAGATGACTGAGATAAATCCATTCATGAAATATTTATCCTTTGATGTAGCAGTTCTATAAATTAGATTTTCTTATGGGTTTTTAAAGAAAGTTCATTTTGAAACAGTTTCTGGCTTACAGAAGGATTGTGAGAACAGTGCAAAGAACTCCTGTAGTCCCTTTGACCAGATGTCCTGATTGTTATCATTTTGCCTCGTTTGCTTGTTTTACCTTATTCAGTCTCTGTGTATCCATTAACGTTAGTCTTTCTCTGAGTCTTTTGAGAGCTAGATGTTGCCTGGTTACTCCTAAATACTCCTGAGTGTATTTCCCCAACACAAGGTCACTTTCCTACACAAATAGCATATAGCCCTTCACATTAGGACTCAATATCAGCACATTACCAGCCAATTTACGTCCATCCATTCAAATTTCACCAGCTGGCCAACAATGTCACTCTCTCCCTTTCTGGTTCACAGTTCTGTCCAGGATAATGTATTGCATTTAGTTTTTGGTCTCCTTCAATTCCTTCCCTCCCTCCCTCCTCGTTTCTTTCTTGCTTTCTTTCTTTCTTTCTTTCTTTCTTTCTTTCTGTCTTTCTTTCTTTCTTTCTTTCTTTCTTTCGGCGGCCGAGCGGCC
>CAUYRH010074450.1:0-28818 GCA_963574655.1 Perodicticus potto
CTTTTCTTTTTTTTTTGTTTGCGTTTTGTGGGTTGTTTGTGTGGTGTGTTGGTGGGTGGGTGTGTTGGTCTGGTGGTTTTGCGGTTTGTTTGGGAGGGAGGAAGGAAGAAAAGGAAGGAAGGAAGGAAGGGAGGAAGGAAGGAAGGAAGAAAAGGAAGGAAGGAAGGAAAGAAGGAAGGAAGGGAGGAAGGAAGGAAGGAAGAAAAGGAAGGAAGGAAGGAAGGAAGGGAGGGAGGGAGGGAGGGAGGGAGGAAGGGAGGGAGGAAGGGAGGGAGGGAGGGAGGACGGAAGAAAAGGAAGGAAGGAAGGAAGGGAGGAAGGAAGGAAGGAAGGAAGGAAGGGAGGGAGGGAGGGAGGGAGGGAGGGAGGAAAAGAAAGAAGAGAGAAAAAGAGAGGAGAGAAGGAAAGAAGAAAGGAAGGGAGGGAGGGAAAGAATAAAAGAGGTAAAGAAAGGAAGCAAAGCCTGCCAATTTCCTACTTGAGATGCTTTTCCACGTAACAGCCTCATGGCTGGCTCCCTTGGAAAAAAGCCTCATGTCATTAAGTGGCAGCTCTGCGCAATAAACCGCTGGTTCACGTGACCTTCCTGCTCCAGATAGGTCCTATCTGAAATTCTCTTCACACAATAATCGCTTCTCAGCTGATTGGCTGCTTTAGAATTGAATTAAATGAAAATGGCTATAGATGCTAATAAAGCTGATTCTTGAAAAGAGTGCAATATCCATGTTAAGCCTAAATACCAAATATACTGAGATGGTAAATACAAAATTAAAGGCCCCACAAACCTTTAGCATTACATTTTGCAAGTTTTCTTAAAAACAAAAACCCAGCCAAACAAAACATGTTGGTTCTGTTTTTATTTAACAACATTCAGAAATACTTTTGGCGTGCCTGCTACACGTATGCCAGTGACTGTAAAACATGTGTTTTAAAAAACTTTTCAGGCATGGTGGCTTATGCCTGTAATCCTAGCACTTTGGGAGGCTGAAGTGGGGGTATTGCTTGAGAGTGAGGAGTTTGAGATCAGCCTAAGCAAGAGCAAGACCCCATCTCTACAAAGAATAGAAAAATTAGTTAGGTATGGTGGTACACACCTGTAATCCCAGCTACTCGGGAGGAGGCTGAGGCAGGAGGATTGCTTAAGCCTGGCAGTTTGAGGTTTCAGTGAGCTATGATAATGCCACTGCTCTCTTTTCCAGGCCAGCAGTCCCCAACTTTTTTGGCATCAGGGATTGGTTTCATAGAAGACATTTTTTCCCATGGGCTAGGGGTGGGGAGATTAGATTCTCACAAGACTAACAACCTAGATCCCTGACATGAGCCATTTACACTAGGGTTCTGGCTATGAGAATCTAATGCTGCTGGCTGATGCGACAGTAGGTGGACCTCAAGTAGTGACACCAGTGGTAGGGAACAGCTGTAAATATAGGTGAAGTTTGGTTCACTCTCCCGCCACTTACCTCCTGCTGTCTGCTGTTTTCCTAACAGGCCAGAGACGGGACTGGTACTAATCCACAGCCCGAGGGTTGGGGACCACAGGCCTAGGCAACAGAGTGAGACCCTTCTCAAAACAAATTTTTTTTTTAATTTTAAAACTTTAAAATTTTCTGTTTATTCAATGGTATAAAAAGAAGTATACTCTCTGGATGGTAGAATAGTTACAATGTACTTTGCAATGGTCACATTTAAAACAATATGTTCGACTCGAAGCATTTTGTTTTTAGGGCAACACAGGCAAATAAAAGAATTCTTAGAAAATAGAGGGGGAAATGGAGGGGGAATTATTTAAGACTACGCATAAAGGAAACTGCTAAAGAAGGTGTGCATTTTTAGGTTAGAGGAGGGCAGATTATAAGAGCATAGCAAGCTGTCTTCAAATACACCCAAAGAGGCGACATTCTTATTATATAATCCCATGGAAAATAAAACTCTTATAAATAGTAGACATCATAAGGAGGCATGAAGCTCAATCTAAGATCTAGATTAAGTCTTTGCTTTGGTACTCAGTGACCTCTCTCTCTCTCTCATTTTTTTTTTTTTCCCTTGAGGCAGAGTCTCACTTTGTCTCCCTGGGTAGAGTGCTGTGATGCCATATAGCTCACAGCAACCTCAAACTCTTGGGCTCAAGAGATCCTCTTGCCTCAGCCTCCCGAGTAGCTGAGACCACAGATGCCCACCACCATGCCTAGCTAGTTTTTCTATTTTTAGTAGAAACAGTGTCTTGCTGTTGCTCAGGCTAGTCTTGAACTCCTGAGTTCAAGCATTTCCCCCACCTTGGCTTCCCAGAGTGCTAGGATTACAGGCGTGAGCCACCATGCCCAGCCTGGTTCTCAGTGACCTCTCCATCAGCAGAGATAACCAAGCTTAGGGTAGACTATCATCTGCTGGAATGTTGTAACTTTTAATTCTATTTTAGATATTAGCTGTTGTGTCCCTTCTTAATCTTTGGTCATTGTGAAATGTAGAATCTAATGAAGAAGTCAGGCCACATTTTACAATTGTACAATACATTTGAAAAATTTTAGCTGTACAATTTGATACAGACCCCAGGTCTTTTTTGAAATCCTGTTACTCACAGCTCTAAACTAACTGCAAAGTTGTGCCTCATCTCATTCATATTTCTGATGTATATTTCTGAGGATAAATAACATAAACTATCCCATGACCTCAAGGACACTCTTTGAAGATACGGATTACTTGCAGAACCAGAAATGTAGCTTCTCAGCTTTTTAAAAACTGAAACTTTAAAGAGTATTTTCTTAAAATAGATTGAGTTCAACTTGCTCTGCAATTTTCTGGAAGAAAACCTGCTATCAGTTTTCAGAGAATCATCCTGGAATGTGCTCTCTGCCTTTCAGAAGCAGGACGAAAATCACACCCCATGTAAATATCACATTTCAGGTATGTCACCTCCGTGGGAGGGCAGAGGGCCCCTGGAAAGCATGACTTACGGATGCACCGCTCTGAGAGAGGGATGAGAGAGGGGGCAACAGAACAGAGGCAATGAATGCATGGGGTGGAGTGGAGGAGAAGTAGGAGGGTGGAGCTCGGCAGAAGGGAGAGGGAGGAGGGCAGGTGCCCCAGCAAAGCAGTGGCTAGGATAGTCATCACAGCAGCTGAGATTGTCCACAGACACATGCAAGGGAACTGTGGGAAGGGTAGGAGTCTCCTTCCCTTCCCAGAAGGGCACTTAGATAGATTATATATTATAGGAGACTGGAATACTCTCGGATTTCAATCCATTAGTGTTAAAAATAGAGAAGCTTATGGACTCTGTGATGCTGGTAATACTGCTAGTTTATATTTCAATGTTATCTTATATTTTTAAAACTTCTTTCACCTTTTATGGGACCAAATATAACACTATAGAAACTTAAAAATTTTCTTGAAAATTTTGGATCCCCTAAAATTTACTGACTGCCGAATTCAGAGTATCAAATGTTATTGTCAGGTTAGTGAATTTAATGGATGGCCATGATGATCTCTGCAATTTTATTGCCACAGTAACTAATACAAAGATCATATCCACAACCTCACATTCCTCACATTTCTCACATTCTGGCCCACTATGTAGTTTGGAAGGTTAGAATTAGTGTTATGCTGTAGAATATTGTCCAATGGAGTTTGACCAGGATGTAGATTCAAATGTTTAAAGATATGAAGATGCATTTTATAAGTTCATTTTAATAAACTTTGTGTAGTTTTAGGGCTTGTGCCAGTGATTCTTTAAACTAAAGAAAAATTAACGTTTTCATACATTGTGGTTTTTCTCAGAAAAAGCCAAATCTGTCATTGCTCAAATACAACATTAAGAGTTCAGATCCATTTGGCAAGTATTTATCGAGAATATAGTCAAAATACAAAGTATGACATTTAGAAGCATCATGGCAACAGAAGGGGTACAGCTCATCAGAGTATGAAGTCACAGGCTCAGGGGTTCATGCCTGTATTCCCAGAACTTTAGGAAGTTGAGGTAGGAGGATTGCCTTGAGCCCAAGAGTTGAGAATTGCCTGGGCAACATCGAGAGACCCTGTCTCAAAAAAAAAAAAAAAAAAAATTAGCTAGGTGTGGTTGTACCTGCCAGTCGTCCCAGCTATTCAGAAGGCTGAGGGAGGAGGGTCAGTTGAGCCCAGGAATTTAATGCTGCAGTGAGCTAGGATGACATCAGTGCACTTCAGGCTGAGCACAGAGTGAGACCCTGACTCAAATGAATAAACAAATAAATATTAAAAACCTTTCAATGAAGAGAACCCAGTTTCAGTGGTGAATACTATTAAATATTCAAAGAAGAAATAACACAATTGGACATATACTTTTTCAGAAAGAGAGAAGGAAAGAACAACTTTCAGTTTGCTTTATGTGGCAAACATAACCACAAGCCAGACGAATATACGGACATCCTGTATTACAATATAAATAAACAAAATCATAGACGAATATCCCTATGAACACAAACTCAAACGTTCTTTTTTGTATTTTTTTATTTTTTTGTCACCCTCGGTAGAGTGCTGTGATGTCATAGCTCACAGCAACCTCAAACTCTTGGACTCCAGTGATTTTCTTCCCTCAGCCTCCCAAGAAGCTGAGACTACAGGCACCTGCCACAACACCTGTCTATTTTTAGAGATGGGGTCTCGCTCTTTCTCAGGCTGATCTCAAACCTATGAGCTCAGGCAATCCATCCCTCTCGGCCGCCCAGAGTGCTAGGAGTACAGGCATTAGCCACTGTACCTAGCCCCAAACATTCTTGATAAAATATTAGTAAATCCAGCCAGGCACAGTGGCTTATACTTGTAATCCTATCCCTCTGGGAAGCCAAGGTAGGTGGACTGTTTGAGCTTAGGAGTTCAGGACTGGCCTGAGCAAGAGCAAGATCTGTCTCTATTAAAAATAGGAAAACTGGGAGGGCTGAGACAAGGGGATCGCTTGAACGCAAGAGTTTGAGCTTACTGTGAGGTATAACACCACAGCACTTTACCCAGGATGACAGAGTATGCACCATCTCAAAAAAAAAATGATAAAAAATAAAATAAGTAAATAAAATATAACAATATATGTATAAACATGTAAACACATACACTTGTGTATCATGAAGATAGAAAAGAACTTTCATTTGAGGAAGGTGCGAGCCCCTTCAATCATCAGGCACAGAAAGACATTCAACTAAGACACCAGTCACACCCTGCTCCCCACTTTGAGCTGTGTATTCATCTCTTAAAACTATTAATACTTGCAATTGCCACAAGTAGCTATGTATCAACCTAAGAATGCCACACTGACATTATAACCCTATGTCTCAAAAACAGTACCCGATCACTAATCAAATTTATTTCAATAAACTAATGAGAATTTCTGACAAGGAGCTTTGTATTAGTCCATTCCTTGTGTCCTTTAAAAAATCCACTTATAACTGCTACTAATCAGGGTGTCTGTATATTCAGGCATATGCATGAATCTATACCCCCAAATTGTAATCCTCAAACTTGGTTCAAATAAATTTTAGCATTTGAAAATCAATGTAATTCACCATATTAACTGAATAAGAATAAAATGGTCATTTCAATAGATGTAAAAAAAAATTAGGCAAATCTCAACACCCATTCATACTTCAGTTAACATCTGAAGCACACGCATAATCAATGGTGAAATGTTGAATGTTTCCCTACTAAAGTTCAGGACTAAAGGAAGGATACTTGTTTTCATTACTTCTGCTTAGTCTTGCAATGAATGTCTTAGTCTTTGCATTAAGCAAGAAAAATAAATATAAAACATAAAGAATGGAAACAAACTTTTGGAATGTTTGGAGAATATTTAGAGATCTAAAAATAGATCTTCCATTCGATCCTATAATTCCTTTACTAGGTATATACCCAGAAGACCAAAAATCACATCATAATAAAGATATATGTACCAGAATGTTTATTGCAGCCCAATTCGTAATTGCTAAGTCATGGAAGAAGCCCAAGTGCCCATCGACCCACGAATGGATTAATAAATTGTGGTACATGTATTCCATGGAATACTAAGAAGCCTTAAAGAAAGTTGGAGATTTTACCTCTTTCATGTTTACATGAATGGAGCTGGAACATATTCTTCTTAGCAAAGTATCTCAAGAATGGAAGAAAAAGTATCCAATGTACTCAGCCCTACTATGAAGCTAATTTAAAGGTTTCATTTGAAGGCTATAACCCAATTATAGCACAAGAATATGGGAAAAAGGGCAAGGGAGGGGAGGGGACGGGGGAGGATGGGTGGAGGAAGGGTAATTGGTGGGATCACACCTACGGCGCATCTTAGAAGGGTACAGGTGAAACTTACTAAATGTAGAACATAAATGTCTTCACACAATAACTAAGAAAATGCCATGAAGGCTATGTTAACCATTCGATGAAAATATTTCAAATTGTATATAAAACCAGCACATTGTACTCCCCCCAAAAAGTATAAAAGTAGCTACAGACAGTATGTAAAGGAACTATTCCAATTAAACTTAAAAAAAAAAAAAGTCAGCAAGCTGGATTTGGCCAATCCTCAATCATCTGCTCTTTTTTAGGAAAGATGGATAAAGGCCTGATCAAAGTGATATCCTTGACCAAGCCCAAGGGCTTGTTAGCAGACCTTTCTTTGTCAGAAAGAACTTTTTCCACTAAAAATTGTTTCTCTTTGGGGCCTGCTAAATGAGTGGGCCCTAGCAAGCAGGAGGCAAGCTCCCTGGCCCTCCTACTTAGGGCCTGCTGTACTGAAAGTAGCTGATGTGGATGAAGGAGTTGCACCCGGCAAAAAACATGAATACTAGAGACTTCCCCAAATGTGGCATAAGGTCCGAGGTCTCTAATGTGAGGATGTGACCTGTAGCAAAACATCAGGCAGAGTGCATTTTGATGACTCCTGAAGGGAGCCCTAGAAATATTTTCCCCAAGGTAATAGCCTTTCTTTTAAAGAGTAAATAAAAACGAAAACAAAAACCATCTGTTCTGAAGCATGTCCCCCCTTCACCCTCAGCTGGACGAGGGCTGGATGGACGATGACAGGAACGACTTTCTGGATGACCTGCACATGGACATGCTTGAGGAGCAGCACCACCAGGCCATGCAGTTCACAGCCAGCGTGCTCCAGCAGGTAACGCCCCTGGCCACTCCCACCCCCACCCCCCGCTGAGCTGAGCTGGAGGAAACTCTGCTCCCTCCATCTCCCTCAGGGGTGCTAAGGAGCATCAGAAGGCAGGAAAAGATCAGCCTCAATGCCTTTCTATTTGAAAATGGGTGAAATGCAAGCTTTTAAAGCTGAGAGAAAATGCCCAGGTATACCTGCCCTTCTGGCATTTGTTTGGAAAACACATGTGCCCGCATTACATATATGATAGAAATTAAAAGCCATGCTTTGGAAAGCAAAGCAACCCCCATGTTTAACTGGAGTTG
Source organism: Perodicticus potto (assembly GCA_963574655.1). Lineage (NCBI taxonomy): Eukaryota > Metazoa > Chordata > Mammalia > Primates > Lorisidae > Perodicticus > Perodicticus potto. The sequence goes on from CAUYRH010074450.1 coordinate 7,420, forward strand.
CTTAGAGTTCTCTAGCACCCTCCTACTTACTATACTCCTACCATTGTCAGAGATAACCTCCTGATGAGTCTCATAGGAGCTACACAAAGCCTGTCAGGTGTCCTCATACCCATGTAAGCCGTTCGTTTACAGAACTATTCATTGAGGTAAAGTGACTACTACACGTATTACTCCCATCTTACAGATGAGAAAACTGAGGATGAGAACAAGGGTAAGCTACTCTCCCAGGTTAGGTTGCCCTACAGGTAGATGGAGGTGAGGGTGGCTGATTCCCAGGTCCTTGACCTACTCCTGCTAATTAGATGCTGCTCCTAAGGCTTAGAAATGGGAAAACACTGCAAGGAAAGGTCAAAGCCTGGTACCTGCTCCTCAGACCAACCTCACCATGACCCTTTGTTCCTGTCGTTTTCTGTTGTGTAGAAGAAGCATGAGGAAGATGGTGGAACCACAGACACCGCCACCATCTTGTCCAACCAGCACGAGAAGGACAGCGGTGTGGGGCGGACGGACGAGAGCACGCGCAACGACGAGAGCTCGGAGCAGGAGAACAATGGCGACGATGCCACCGCGTCCTCCAACCCGCTGGCAGGGCAGAGGAAGCTCACCTGCAGCCAGGACACCCTGGGCAGCGGCGACCTGCCGTTCAGCAACGAGTCCTTCATCTCGGCGGACTGCACGGACGCCGACTGCCTGGGCATCCCAATGGACGAGTGCGAGCGCTTCCGAGAGCTCCTGGAGCTCAAGTGCCAGGTGAAGAGCGCCGCCCCCTACGGCCTGTACTACCCTGGCGGCGCGCTGGACGCCGGCAAGAGCGACCCCGAGAGCGTGGACAAGGAGCTGGAGCTGCTGAACGAGGAGCTGCGCAGCATTGAGCTGGAGTGCCTGAGCATCGTGCGCGCGCACAAGATGCAGCAGCTCAAGGAGCAGTACCGCGAGTCCTGGATGCTGCACCACAGCGGCTTCCGCAACTACAACACCAGCGCGGACGTGCGCAGGCGCGAGCTCTCGGACATCACCGAACTCCCGGAGAAGTCCGACAAGGATAGCTCGAGCGCCTACAACACGGGCGAGAGCTGCCGCAGCACCCCGCTCACCCTGGAGATCTCCCCCGACAACTCCTTGAGGAGAGTGGCCGAGGGCGGAGGTGAGGGCGCCCTGGGGCCCGCCGAAGCTTACGGGCCATCCCCCAAGAACCTTCTGGCCATCAGGGAGGATTCCGAAGTGGGCACCGCGAACTACAGCCCGTCCACGCAAGAGCTGGACCCCAGCCAGGCCCTGGAGAGCAGGGAGCGGAGAGGCAGCGACGGCAGCAGGAGCCCCACGCCCGGCCCGAAGCTGGGCAGCGCCTACCTGCCCGCCTTCCCCCACTCCCCGTACAAGCACGCGCACATCCCGGCGCACGCGCAGCACTACCAGAGCTACATGCAGCTGATCCAGCAGAGGTCGGCGGTGGAGTACGCGCAGAGCCAGATGAGCCTGGTGAGCATGTGCAAGGACCTGACCTCCTCCAGCCCGTCGGAGCCGCGCATGGAGTGGAAGGTGAAGGTCCGCAGTGACGGCACGCGCTACATCACCAAGAGGCCGGTGCGGGACCGCCTGCTGCGCGAGCGCGCCCTCAAGATCCGCGAGGAGCGCAGCGGCATGACCACGGACGACGACGCGGTGAGCGAGATGAAGATGGGCCGCTACTGGAGCAAGGAGGAGCGGAAGCAGCACCTGGTGAAGGCCAAGGAGCAGCGGCGGCGGCGCGAGTTCATGCTGCAGAGCAGGTTGGATTGTCTGAGGGAGCAGCAGGCTGCGGACGACAGGAAGGAGATGAACATCCTCGAACTGAGCCACAAAAAGATGATGAAGAAGCGGAACAAGAAGATCTTCGATAACTGGATGACCATCCAGGAACTCTTAACCCACGGCACAAAATCCCCAGACGGCACTAGAGTATACAATTCGTTCTTGTCGGTGACTACTGTATAATTTTCACTTCTGCATTATGTACATAAGAGAGACCACTACCACTGGGGTAGAAATTCCTGCCTCGTTCAATGCGGCAAGTTTTTGTATATAAGGTAAATACGGTCATCATGTTTATAGTCCAAATTTGCACACCCTGCAACTCTGGATGGCATAGGTCTATTTTAAGCGGGGGGAAAACAAAAACACCCTTACTTATCTTGGAAGGCAATATTAACAAACGGAGCTTTTTCAAATAGCAACTGTACTTTTTTACCTGTACCCTTTTGCATAAAATGTTTAAATTTGAAAAAGATCTTTTATTAAGCATACTTTCACAGAATTTGTTTAAAGTATATTCATATAAAAAAAAGGTAAACACGCTTTTTTTTTTCTGCCTAAAACACACATGCAACCGCCCGTATGTATTTTTAATGGAACCCTATTTTATAATATTACTTTGCTGAATGTGTTTCATATGAGTGACCATTAATATATTATTTAGGTCAAGGTTTCAACTCAAAAACACCAAACTCTGTGGTTAACGATTTAATACACATAACCAAACCAGCAGTGTTTAGAGTTGGGATATACATGGAAACAGTTTTCTGTAAGGTTCCCAAGAGAGTGTCAAGGTTTTTATCGGAAAGCAAAATACCACGGAACGTTATGGAAGTTTAAAGCATGTTTGCAAATATTGCAGCCCATTGAAAGAATTTGCATGTACAGGAAAGTTGTGGGTGGAGATGGTTTGTGGAATTTTAAGTCTTCATTGTAGTAAACCTTTGCTTTGTAGATCTGAAGGTACAGACTTAACACACGACTTTATGAAATCATGATTAGTTAAAAACATTAAGTAAAATGAAGTTAAAATAAATTATTATTTTCTATTTGATAAGTTTTGACGTGATTCCTCATTTTGCAGTGGTGCCTATAAAATAAAAGCTTTTTGTAGTGCTCATTTTCCTTGGTTCTATACCTGCTGTGTCGGAAAGATTTAAGTCTTTCAGAACATCTGATGTTTTCATTCACCCTTGAATCCAGTGACAGACATAAAACCAAGGTCCAACAGCAAAGAATAAGGAATCGAATTTACCATACAATCTTGTACTCCTCCTGCCTGTCTTAATGGAAAGCTTCAACCTGGCCCAGTGCCCTACAACAAGAAAAGCTATGAACAAGTTTATCAATCAGGGTCATGTTTACAATGAAATCTCCTTGGTTTACTGCAGCCATTACTACCTGTCAGTAGTAACTAACGATTCTGGGTGGCTAGGTCCAGCTTTCCATTTCTAAGGTTTATCTGCACATCACACAATATTTTCACAGAATAACAGTGGCCACCAAAGTGGGTGGGCTTCAAAACTGGTATCTTTCAAACTACAACTACCACTGGGATCCTAAATCATGAATTTGGTACAAATTTTTTCCTTATTGTAATACACTAATTTCAGCTGTAATGCCTACTGAAAAAAATTAAGATAGGATTAGGAAGGGTGCACTTTTATTTTTGCCGTGATGCTATATATCTGGTTTACTCGTTGATCTGATTAAAATTTTGATTGAAATGACCAGGTATTTCAGATTAGGCATTTCAGATATAGATTCCTCCCACAGATCCTGCTCAAATCCAAAATCTCTCCTTTGGGGCCAGAATCTCGAGACTAATTAGTAGTCACACTTGTAATAAAAACAACTTAATGAAATTAAAACACTGAAATATTTATTCCTCATTATTTAGATGTCTGTTCATTACCTCTTCTAGAACCAGGCATTGTTAAGATAATTACATCTGCTGCATTACCCTAATCAGCCCAGGGTGAAATTTTTGCGAAGAGTATGCTATTAGGGCCTCAGCTTTCCAATACGTTCCAAGTTCAACTTTCAACAGAATTAGATCCTCGCCTCCCAGGAGAAGCTCCCCATCCCAGCACTCTTACCTCATACCCTATCTTCCTAGTTAATGTTTCACAGTGAAAACAACACCAGTCAGATGAATTATTGATTGCTGCAAAGCGTATATAAGCACAAGAGTTTATTTGGGGATATAGCTTTTCTCCCCTTGTGTGTTCTCATTAAAGGGCAGAGGAGGGGTGTATGGCTGCAAGAACAAAGAGATTTAACCTAAACAGTCTAATAGGATATTAGGGTCAAGCAAAGGGGTTTCTAATCAGGGTTCCCTATCTGCTCTATATTTGGGACCAGCCTGTGCATTTATGAAAAAGTAGAGGGAAAAAATAAAATATGTTCAAATCTAGTTCTAGATCCTTTGATTCCACCCTGTTTTTATTATTATTTTATTTCAGATTAATATGGGGGGGTACAATTAGGTTACAATTGCATTTGTTAGGTAAGGACCCTGTTTTTGTGTCCCACACCCAGGAGGTGTGCCATATACCCTTACACTGTGCCCATTATGTGGGAGCATGCCAATCCCCCTTCTCCCTCAACTTGAATGGAGTTTTTCTCTTGTGTGAGCTTTTATTATTTCATCCGCTGGCTTCATATTAGTATTGAGTACATTGGATACTTGCTTTTCCAGTCTTCCAACCTATTTTTAAAATGACTACCAACTAGATAATACTTGATCATAACATGCAATGTAATGAGTTTCCCAAATCTAATTTAACCAATTAACTCCTAAAAGGAATTGGAAGAGATCTTAGACATTATGATTTTATCAATGAGTAGGGGACTCAAGGAGGTAAAGAAAGGCAACATAGCTCATCATAACCAAACTAGGATTGGAATTCAGAACCCAACACCTGGTCCTACAGCTCTTGCCACCCTGTACTCAACAGGGGAGAGAAGCCCTCATGAACAGTTAACTTAGATGCATTCAATGCTGCATCATCAACCAAACAATAAATGTGTTTCCCCAGTGGATGACCTAGAGTGGGCATAAGCCAAGAAACATGAAATTTACCTTTTCTTCCCTGAGTCTGAGCTCCCAAGTGCCTTCTAGTGCATTTCTGAGCTGATGGGCGAGTTGGAGATTTTCCTGGGTAGTAGTGATGTGGTGACCTACGGCTTCTGTTCTCACCAACAGGAAGCCCTAGCTTCCATGTAAATAGAGCTGCCGTCATTACCAACAGGCCTTTCTTCTCCTGCCATGTATACTTAATTTCATGAGCCCATTTAAGAATCTGATGGAAGCTGTGGATTCTCTCCACAGAAAAATGTAGTTATAATACGTAACACATAAATAAGTTGCATATAACTGTAGAGGCTTTACATGCCCCAAAGTCCATTCATGGACCCCTCTAATGATCTAACAGCCATTGGAACATTAGACCAACTGAATTTGATCACCCTATGGGTTTATTTTTCAAACTTTTTTTTCAGTTGCATTTTGTAACACTTTAATTTGAATGTTCACTTTTAATATCAGGAGATAAACTTTTTCAATATTAAAAACATATCGTTTAAGGCAATTAAAATTCGACAACCCACCAGTACCTCTACCCATCCAGTCACTATACTAATGATTTTCCATATAACTAAATTAATGTGGGAACGTGAGTGCACGTTCCTGATTCTCCATAGCAGCTGTCCCACTGGCTAGATGGCTCAGGTTTAAACAAATTCTAAAATACACAAAGGAAAGGAAATGAGAATTTACTGACCATCTAGAATTATACTGTCAAATACAGTAGACCCTAGCCACATCTGGCTATGAAGCACTTAAAATATGGTTAGTCCAAACTGAAACTATTTCAATAATTTTTATGCATGTTGAAATGAAAATATTTTACATATGTTGGGTTAAATAAAACACACAATTGTAATTTCACCATTTCTTCCTCTTTAATGTATATGCTAGGAGATTTTTAATTAGGTATGTGATTCACATTATCCTTCCCTTGAACAGCTCTGATACAGTAAGTATTAGGGCAAATATAGGCTAACCACCTTCACCATCTCACTTAATCCTTGAGGTAATTATTTGCCCTATCAACAGTTTAGGTCAGATAAAAACTTTGCCCAGATGGGATTTGAATTTGCAACTACCTGATTCCAAACCTTTTCTTTCTCTCACTACTGGGCTTCAGTGTGCTCCTCCAGAAGCAATTCAAAGTATGTTCAAGTTGTGATAATATTGGTGTCGTATTCACGATCACAATAAAAAGAAATTGCATCAATAAAATACATGTATTTAAAAAAAAAAAGAAATTGCATCAAGGTGACAGGCAGTTCACTCAGTTCCTTTTGAGGCCTGACTTACAAAAAATTCTAACTGTGCTGGCAAAAACACATGACAATGCATAAAAATATGGGAATGTGGGGCACAAATTAAGTTCTCTATTTTTTAAAAGAAAACAGGAGATCCCAAACAGCAAGAATCACAAATACGATGAGGTAGGATTATACGAGTACATTGCCTAGGGAATACTAGTTGGAGAACTAATTAGAATTATGAACTGATGTATGAAAATTAAGCAAGTAATTACATACTTGTAGCCTTCGGAAGTAGGTTACAGGTTACTTGTTAGCAAAATTGCCCAAAACCAAGGAAGTAAACACAGTTCTGCCATAAGCAATTGCAAATCCCACTTTTATTTCTGTTTCCCAGTTGTTTTAAGTATTTTAGGATTTCTATAGAGCATCAACTAATTAAAAAGAAATCACTAAAACTGAGATAAGATGCATGAATTCTGCTAGAAAATGCTGTCGTCTTCAATTTTGATTAAATGTGAATTCCCTAAAGCAGTTATAAAACAAAGTATGGTTCTTTGGGTTTTGTTCAGATAGGTTTTTCTGCTTAAATGGTTCATTTTTCTTTAGCATCCAATTGCAACTAATCCTGAAAGGCCACGGTGCACAGGGGCACGTGATACGCCTGTAACATGGTTTTGCCTTTCAATGGCAGAATGCTGACCTCAATGCACTCAGCATCTCTTTAAAATGAAACATGGGGAATTAATGACCCTTCCTACGACAAGGCTATGGCAAATTTAAACTCGCTCACCAAAGTAGTGGTTCTTGTCAGAATCCTAAAAAGCAGATGAAACTCTTTAGACCTCATCAGAGTCTCTCAAAAATAGACTAGGATTAAAATTAAATTGTATGTCTAGGGCCATGGTGAGTTCTCTGGAGCTTAAAGTCTAGTAGGAAACAAAATAGCAATCCAATCACCATGCAAATAGTTACAAATGTCACCAGCACTGGAGTGGGGGTCAGATAGGAGAGCCATTGCCACTGATATCAGAGTCTGCCATAAAAAGTTACGGTTCGGGAAAAAAAAAAAAGAAAAAGTTATGGTTGAGCCGACAGCCAATAAATGGATGTGTGTTAAATAGGCAAAAAAGGTGGTTAAACAAGCAGAGAATACTGCACATACCAAGACCCTGTCTGTGGTGAGAGAAATTTAAAACAAAGCCAGCGAGGCTTGAGCTTTAACAACAACGGGAAAGAGAATAGAGCGAATGGTACGTGAAAAGATAGGAGAGAGATAGGAAAAAGCCAAACCGTGCATTTGACTGTAAATACCCATTCAATATGGCCAACAATTATTAAGCACCTAATATGTGCTGCAAACTATACTAAATGTTTTACAAGTGCTAACTCCCTCATCATAAATAGCCCATGTGATGGGTGAGATTGTTATCCTTATTTGGCAGATACAGAAACAGAGAAGGTTAAGAGAAAGAACCAGCTGGTGCCTGGGTGGGGAGTGAAATGTTTCTTTCTGACCCCACTCGACCGCTGTGCCGGCAAGCAGTGCCTCTGGGGAAGCTTAGGGATTTCCACCCTTGGAGAAGCCCCTCCACTTCAGCAGATGCTTCATACCTGCATACTTGGGGTGACATTTTGTGTCTTTCCTTTTCCACACGATGCCAAATCTGCTTATAACCCTCTTGTTGCCCATTTCAATGCCATAGCTGATTATAAATATAACAGGCTTAGTCAACCCACTTCCCCAAAGTCAACCACGTTGACCCCTGGAGAGAATGTATTTCCCGATCCAGGGCTCCATGTTCTCATCGTCCATCATGAAACACACAAATCAGGCACTTAGGAAGAGAGCAGTTCCTTTTTCCTTCCTTTACCAGCTGAATTCCTTACCACCATCCCTGAGAAGTACCTGATCTGATGAGATGATCCCATTGAACACATAATGAAGAAGACAATTTAAGTGGTTTTAGGACCAAACAGTTTCCCTGATGGCCCACAATCCTGAAATACCACTCCTAAATTGGGCCTTGCCATGTAAATTTATGAGTGACTCCACACGGAAGAAGGAGGTTTTGCAAGCCCTGCTGCCACCCAATCAGATCTTCCTTCCATAAATGATCTGCGAAGCATCACAAGCCGAGGCCATAAGGTTCCAAACGCATTGATCAGCCACCTCCATAAAGAACTGTTCCGGTGCCGAGCAACTGGAGGCACAGATAGCACAGAGAAGCTAAATAAGTTCCTAATTGATTTTAATTTAAGCTTTCCCATTTTCTGAGAAGGACATTTAAGACGTTGAATGTGGGTTTTGTAAATGCCTAACAATTATCCAAAACAAACAAAAGAAGACCTGCCCAATGGGAATTAGAGAGGAGTCTTATTGTCTATGGAAGATTAGATTAGGATGTAAGAATCACCATCAGTATGATCTGTGCCTTCAGAATTTGCCACTTTAAACTGGGTCTTATCACCAACATTTATGGACTTTGTTCCCTAAAGGGCATGGACACTGCCACTCTGGATTCCAAGCCACCAATGGGGAACTTTTTCAAGAACGCTTATATTTCACCAATTTTAAAAATTGACTGCTAAATCTTCTGGCTCATTTTGACCCAGCCTTTTCTGGAGAGTAAGAGACCTATTTCTATTTTCTAGTCCATCAACTCTCCTCCTTTTGACTCCCCCTCATCAAGGTCACTTCTGTAATATGTCCCCCAAGGTATCATGATGTTTCCCTTACGAACAACAGGTACAATTTATAAACCAGGCTTGAAGTTAATTCCTTCATTCAGTATCAAGCTTAATCCCAAAAGATGTATATACATTGGCATATAGTTTTGCACTTAGAAGCAAGGCCAAATATTGAATATGTTTCTTAAAATACACAAGAGGTCTGTGAGTACTCAGCCTATATGATAAGACCTGCAAACTTACTATGTCCGAAGTTTCGCCATACACTGTTCACATTCTTTTCCACTAATACTTTGGGAAAAGTCAGTAGTCAAAATGATCAACCAGTAATTCATATTATACCAAAATACTTTGTTATTTATTTTTGACACGGAAATAACTTTGAAACTCCAGAGAAAGCTATAAAGAATGACCCAATTTTGCAAATAATTAAGAGAGAGTTATAGAAACAATGTGCTATCTTAAGCAAAAACATGGTAAATGTTGATTTGGTTTTCCTGTTCCAAAGAGCCTCATCCATCTTCATGACCTTGGATTTGGCAATGGATTCTCAGATACGATACCAAAAGCAAGAGCAGCAAAATAAAAAATAGATAGATTGTATTTTAGCAAAATTAAAGACTTTAGTGCCCCAAAGTACATTATTAAGAAAGTGAAAAGACAACCTAATGAATGGAAGAAAATATGTGCAAACTGTGTGTCTGATAAAGATCTTGTATCCAGAATATACAAAGCACTCCAGTCATAATGGATCAGGGGCCCAACTCAACAACAAAAAGACAACCCCTTAAAAAATGGACAAAGAACTTCAGTCAGACACTTATCCAGAGATGATATCTGCTTGGCCAATAAGCTCACGAAAAGATGCTCAACATCACTAATCACTAGGGAAATACAAAACCCCAATGAGATACCACCTCAATACCCACTAGGATGTCTACTACCCAAAAAAAAAGCAGAAAGTAATAAGTATGGTCAAGGATCTGGAGAAATTGGAACCCTTGTACATTACCAGTGAGAAGGCAAAAATTGCATGGCTGCTCTGGAAAACAATTTAGCAGTTCCTTGAAAAATTAAGTATAGAATTATTATACGTATGACCCAGCAATTTCAGTTCTAGATATATACCAAAAAGAACTTGAATACAGGGATTAAACAGACATTTGTACGCCAATTTTTGTCACAGCATTATTCACAACAGCTAAGAAAGGTGGATACAATCCAAGTATCCATCAAAAGTTAAATGGATAAACAAAATGTGTCATACATGTATAATGGGAATATTATTCAACCATGAGAAAGGAACTGAGTTCTGATACATTTCACAGATGGGTGACCCTTAAAATATTATACTAAGTAGAATAAGCCAGACTTAAAATAATAAGTATATATGTGTGTATATGTATATGTGTACATATATATAGATATAATGATTCCTGTTATAAAATATCTAGAACAGGCAAATTTACAGAGACAAAGTTTAAAAGATGTTACCAGGGGCAGGGTGAGAGGACACCAGTTGTTGCTTTATAGGTACAGAATTTCTGTGTGGAATAATGAAACATTTTTGAAACAGTGGTGATAATTGTGAATGTAATTGATGCCACCAAGTTGTATACTTAAAAATTACTAAAAGTTGAATTTTACTTTAGATATATGTCTATATAAATCACAATTTTTAAAAAACCATGCTTTCTGGGCCACGCCTGTGGCTCAAAGGAGTAGGGCGTCGGCCCCGTATACCAGAGGTGGCAGGTTCAAAAACCCGGCCCGGCCAAAAACTACAAAAAAAAAAAAAATCATGATTTCTAACTCCAATGACACTCTCTCTGGTTTCTTGGGGGCGTTATCTGCCTCAAGCATTGTTGAGAGCTATGGAGATTCACCCCCAAAATGAACACATGTGCTACATTTTATTTGCAATTTCAAGGGGTTCATAGTTTTTGCAAAAGCCCTCCCAGACATCAGGTTAGCTCTTCTGTGAGTTAGAACAGATCTGAAACAAAGTAAGTCTGGTATTCCTTTGTGTGCACGGAGAGTTCTTTTACTATCTTTTGCCCAGGAAATGAACTATATGCCTGTCTGCTAGGACCAGAGACTGAGGCATGGGCTAAGGCTGTTTGGAGACCTCTTACAGGAATCAGTTACAAATGGTTCCAAAAGGTTTTTTAGAAAATTCCTTCAGATGCTCAGATGTAAGTTCCAAAGACACTTTGGACTCTGCCGTACCTGGCAGGGGGGCCAGGGTCTGCCTCCAAAAATGAAGCAGAGCTCATGGGTTTGTCTTGTGTTGCCATCATTGTACAGAGTTCTCTAAGTCAATTCTGACCTAAAAAAACCGAGGCATGAAAGGTGCCTTCAACAAGAATTATCCAACCGTCCAAATCCTGGGAACTCTTTGAAAATTGCCTGGGTATTTAGAAACCACAAGGTCCCCCACTGCTACGCCTTCCAGCCTTCCCTCCACCACTGACCCCATGCTGTCGACAATCACCCTTAAAGAGTCTGTCTTCCTGTCTCTGTCATTTACTCGCTCGCTCTCTGCTCTAAAATAAAATTGCACACACACACACCCCTGCCCATGGCTTTAAGCCTTGCTTGATCTGCAGCAATCCGACTGAACACATGAGATTTTGAGTGGGAGTGAGAAGCCAACCCAAGTTCTGCCCGCCCCTCCTGACAAGATTTTGCATGAAAAACAGAAGTGGCTGAATTAAGAAGGGCACATACATGGAGGAAAAGTGAGGAGCAGCTTTTCCCCACTGCCAGCCTGCCCACCTTCACCCCTCAAGTGTTTACAGAGTGCCTGCTTCATGCCGGGCTCCTCTACACCATGGGAATGAGCAGAGATGGTCTCCCTTCAGAGTGCCCGTTCCAGTGTGGAGGCAGAAAAAGAAACACAGCAAGAAAGAAAACAAAGAATTGCAAATAGCAATAAGGAAACAGGCAAAGGAGTAAGAGGAGCATTACCCACCAGCCCAGCTGTTCTCTAAGGCGGTTGCTGGGCCCCAGCACCGGTGTCACCTGGGATATTGTTGTAAATGCAAATCCTCAGGCTCCATCCCGTAACTACTGATGGCCACTCAGAGGAGGCAGACACACAATCTGCTCTCCCAGGCCCTCCAGATGGGGCGGATGGATGAGTGCCAGAGTTTTAGAAGTGCTATAAATATGCACGGATTCTGACCATTCCCCAATCCCATCACAATACCCCCAGTCCTTAGAACAGTTCCTAGACATAATAGGCACTTTGGAAAATGGTAAATAAATGAACAACCAATTGAGCAGGATCATGTACTTTAAGTTGGGTTATCAGAGAAGACCTCTCTAAATATTTAAGCTGAGACCAAAAGTTGGAGAAAGAGCCACACAGAGTCTGGGCAAGAATGTTCCAAGGCCAACTAAAGCAGCAAGGACAAAGGCGTTGGGGTAGGAAAGCACCTTCTTTGGGACCAGACCACCAGCAAACCTCCCTTTGCAGATCAAGAGTCCCATTTCTGACTCTGGGATCCAGATTCTTGACTTAAGCATGGGTTAATGTCATCTTAGCTTAAATATGTGGTTTAAAAACCTTCCTTTTCTCTAAGCACAATTGGGTTTCTTGTTTGCCTGTGCATGTAAAGCCAATAGGCAGGGTGCAGACAATGGCATCATTTACAGAGCCTGGCTTGTTCTCCCATCAGGATGAACTCTCAGTGACCTTGGCCAAAGGATCTCCCAGGTGTCTGCTAGTGAGCAAGGAGGGAGAACTTGAGTAGCACACAGAGGCTTTGACTTTCAACAATTTATTCTGCCGCTAGCCCATCCTCGTCGTTTCAAGACAATAAACAAAGACCGCTCCAAGACAAACTCAAGATGGCCTCATAAAAAGGGGATGAAAGGCAGCACATGAGAGAAAGCAGCGACGACACCACCGTGGTGATTCCAGCTGCTTGGAGCCAGAGCAAGGGAGCTGGAGCCAAGTCACAGCCAGTGCTTCCTACAGCTTTAAGACCCAGTCCAGGCTGGGCAACACACAAAGCCAGCCAGCCAAAGAAACATGGGGGAGACCACTACCTCTTTGTCTGCATTTACCGTCATCCAGAAGATGCAAGCTTTGTTCTAAATTATACCTACTGAGAAAATATATTTTTAACATTAAAAAACACCTGCAGAATATTAACAGAGAGATTTTGTAAGGTTATAAAGGGGAAAACATTGTGCAGTTGATATCTTCAAGATTAGAACTTAGACAAAGAGTCTGCAAACTTTTTCTGTAAAGGACCAAATTATACCATACATAGGCTATGTGGGCCAAGAGACAAATTAGGTACTTATGTAAGAAGAAAGAAAAAGCAAATTTCCATAATTTTTTATTTATTAATTACAAAGTACGTAGTTTTTATAATATAACTTGACTAATGAGAAGAATGGAATTTGGGAGGGATAACATTTTGTTTACTTGGGGCTCAAAGTTAATATTCTCTATCATCAAGTTGATTACAAATTTTTTTTGGCAAAAAGCCATTTTTAGCTCTTTAGCATACAAAAACAGGCGCAAGAATGGATTTTGCTCGTGGGTCATAGCTTGCTAACTCCTGGATTAGACCATGTATTAGTGGGCAAGAATGTGTACACACACAAAGATGTATACACACACACACACACACACACAGTAGAACCTCCACAGTTGACCCCCTCCCTACTTCGACCATCTCCTTAAGTTGACCCAATTTCCATAGACCAGACATGCACCACACGTGCTTATCAGTACAGTAGCCCAAGCTCCTTATGGTGACGATCTCTGTATGTTGACCAGTTAGTTACAACCCTTAGGTGCTCAACTTAAAATTCTACCATGTATATATACACACAGATTGATTATAAGGAATTTGCTCTTATGCTTATGGAGGCAGGCGAGTCCCAAATCTTCAGGATGGGTCAGCAAGCTGGAGATTCAGGAAAAGTGATGGTGTATGACCCTAGGGGAGGGTCAGCCATTTTGTTCCGTTCAGGCTCCCACTGACTGGACTTGTTCCATTCAAATAACAAGGTCATTGAAGGGTAGAGGGGTACACAAAACAGTTCTCAAATGTTATCCAGAGCATGCCGCGCTTCTGGTGCCATGTAGACACTGGCCTCCTACAGGTCACAGCAAGGCACTGTCCACAACCCCTGCTTCCCATCAGGAGTGGAAGATGCCACAGTATTGTCACCATTCTGGTGCTTCCCAAAGCTCCATGTTGTAGGCTGAGTTGTGTTTCCCCAAAGTTCATATATTGGAGCCCAAACCCCCAGAGTCTCAGAATGTGCCTTTATTTGGAAATAGGATCTTTACATTAGTAATCACGTTAAAATGAGGTCATCATGATTCAAGATGACAGATAACCTTACGAAAAGGGAAAATTTAGACAAACACAGAGAATGCTACGTGAAAATGAGGGCAGAGACTGAGTGGATGCTTCCCCAAGCAAGAAAAGTGCCAAAGACCGTCAGCCAAACAACAGATTCTCTCTCCCAGCCCTCGGGGAAGCCACCCTGCCAAGACCGTGAGCTTAACCTCCAGCCTGCAGAACTCTGAGAGAATATAACCCTGCTGGTTAAGCCACCCAGAGCGTATTACTCTGTTATGCAGCCCGACACAACCGATAGACTCAGGTGCAGAATAAGACAAAAGGTCGCTCTTAGCCTCTATTTATTCTGAAGTTTTCTATATCCTTCTTTGTGGTTTCTCTCAAATAGGATTATTGCTTGATTTTCTGACTGCCTATTTAAAACAGAGCATAAAATCAGAGCCTGTGTCACACAGCCAGGCACAGGCATCACCCTGGGATGATACCTGGGGAGAGGTGTTTGATGAAGTGGAGGGTGGGAATGTCACGTCTCCTGGCAGGAAGCAGAGGATTCAGACATCCATTGTTAAGATTTCAAAGAACAAAGCCTCTGCTGACCACTGGCCTGTCCTAGATCTGTTGGACAGGAAGGGGAGGCTCTCCTTCCCTCACATCTGATCCTAGAAGCCCGGCCCAGCCACACAAAGGTCTAAAAGGCAAGAGAGAGACACACCCCACTCACAGAGCCTCTAAAGGTATATGTCACCCAGTAGGGAAGGCGGGAACAAACATCAGCAAAAAGAACTCACCCAGCTGCCCCTCTGCTAGGTGGTCAGTGGTCAAATCTACAACCCTTTGAAGCATTCTGCTAAATATAGGTCACGGTTAGGACTCAACTCCACTAAAGGAATCAACATCAACAGCACAGTCTAGACAATTTTCAAGATATTAGTTCACCAAGATGCTAATTTATATTACTCACAAAAGGGTTCCATCTTCTGAAACATGGCTATATTAGATTCGACTAAGTAGGAAATATTAGAAATTAACACAAGGTACTTTATGGAGCTGAAAAAACCCAGGAATTTTGTCTTACTGTTCACTTCATTTTGTATTTCTTTTCCCAACACCCAATCACATCTCTAAGAACAACTTATTAAGAAACATAGTTAGGAAATGCCAGTAATGAACTCTGAATGATAGATAACTGTTTAGAAAGATATGCAGAAAAGTCAGCCAACAGGAGCCAGCCTGAGCCAGAGCTGAGGCCCACAGCACCCTGCAAAGAAAAGTTTGTCACTGCCATTTCTTCCTAAAAAGTCTCTCCCTGTGGCAGAAATAGCTAGAGTTTTCCAGAACCATCTTCCTGTTCTCCCACACCAAAGAATCAAACTATAGCTAGAGTTTTCCAGAACCATCTTTCAGTTCTCCCACACCAAAGAATCAAACTATCACTTAAAGTTTTGTCAGGCAGTAAAAGCAAGCAACTATTCCAAGCAGAAAAACTCAAAAAGCTTAAAATGTGATTAGCCTTGCTGATAAGAGCAGGGCATTGGGGTGACCATAAATTGTTGATAACAGCCTTAAAGAGGCCCATCAGCTGGAGATGCAGGATCAGAAAGCAAATAGAGAATTTATTGTTAATAGTGCCCCAAAGATCTCTTCTGGCCTACGGCACACAGATAATCAGCCTCTACCTGGAAGTTGGAACTAGATGTTTTATCTGGTACTGAGACTGCGCAGTCATTGATGGAAGTTTTCTCAGTCTAACTTTTTCTCTTTAAAGAAACTTAACCCAGTGAAGCTCAATGGTGCCACAGGTCACACAGAAGATTCGTGCACAGCCACGAGTAGAAAAATCCAGTTCTCTAACTTTACCGCTACCACACCCACTTTGAATGTGGTCCCCAAAGGATGTACGCAAAGGCCAGTTGAAATCGGGGGGAACCCGCCTGGGAGCAGGTGGGTGCTAGAAGATAGCAGTCATGTTTTTTCAACACTTATGGAGCACCTGATAAATGCTAGGTTCTTGAATTTATTGAATACCTAATGTGCACTAAGCTCTTGAATCTCAACTGGCTCTTAACAAATCTTCTGAGGCCGTGTGTTTTTGCAAAGGGGGGAAATGCCCAGCTTCTGCAAGGCCAACTGATTTATTTCAAGTCACACACTCAGCAAGAAAGAGCGCTGGTGCACACTCCAAGGCCAGTGCTCTTAACCACTATATGGCCTCTATTACTACACGTTAATGGAGGGCACCACTTTAAATAAACAAACATTTTCAGAGTTCCCTTTAGGGTGCAAAGACAGTCCTAAAACAAATGGCATTAGGGCAAATGACCTTAGGTTACTTTGCCTCAGTCTTTATGTCATGGCAAGTGACTACCTAAAATCCTTCTCAAAAGCAGTCTTTTTATTTCTATCTTCCTCATGTCTGAATGAGAACAAAAAGTTTCTTGCATAAGAAAATACTCGAGAAAGATTTTCTGTTTGTGTCTGGAAGCTGTAGCACACTTTTCTGTTTACCTACAAAAACGGGTTTTTTTACAGGATATTCTTATTATTATAGGATAATAATTCCTATAACCTTCTTTTTTGCTTATAAAAAGGTACTGTGGACCTGTAATCCTGGCACTCTGGGAGGCTGAGGCAGGTGGATCACCTGAGCTCAGGAATTTGAGACCAGCCTGAGCAAGAGTGAGACACTGTCTCTATTAAAATTCTAGAAAAATTCGCCAGGCATTGTGGTGGGCACCTGTAGTCCTAGCTACTTTGAAGGCTGCAGCAAGAGGATTGCTCAAGTCCAAGAGTTTGAGGTTGCTGTGAGCTATGATGTCACAACACTCTATCCACAGCCACCCAGACTCTGTCTCAAAAAAAGAAAAAAAAAGGTACTATGGACATTTTTACACGTCAATGGGCAAATATCTGCATCATTATTTTTCACAAATGTGTAGCATGCCATCACAGATATACCGTGTATTTAATTATGCCACGAGAAGGGGCATTGAAATTGTTGCCGTGTCTATCATGACCAGCACTGCAGTAAACTTCCCAGCTGAGCCATCTTTACACCCTTGGTCAATGGTTTCATCATTTTACAAGCCCATGAGTAGAAGTGCAGTGTCATCTTGCATTTTGAGAGCTACCACCTCCAGGAAGGCTATGGAGCCAACACCCTGCCCAGCTGAGTAAGTGCATCTCAGGGGATAACCTGCACTGCACAGCTATAGAAACACCCTTCACACAAATGTCTTTCATTTCCTCCACTGTGTTTTTTCACCACTCAGGATTTGTGCACATTCTCTTCCATTTCCTAATCTCCCCTGCCCCACCTCTTTCCCTGAGAACTTCTCTTTCTGGCTCCAGGTAAGATATTACCTCTTCGGAGAGGCCTTCTACTCACCATCACCCCTGACTCAGGAAGGTCTCCCGTTGTAAATGTGGGTAGCACTTCCGAATTTCCATTCCTAACATTTGTTCAATCTCTGTCACCTCGGATAGACTGGAAGCTGCATGAGGACAGGCACATGGCTCTCCTGCTAAGCACTAGCCACCTAATGGCCAGCACAGCACGTGAGACATGGGAGATACTTAAGAATGACGAGGTGAAGGCTGGAAATGAGGAAGGGAGGGAGAAAGGAAAGGAGGGTCAGGGAAGGAGGGAGGAAGATTTTTCACTGATGTCTTCCTCTCAGGAGAAAGGAGAAAATATTTTCCCACTGAGATCTTCCAGGGAAGTGAGGAAGGGGGACAGAGAAAGAGGAGGAGGAGAGAATCAGCAGAACTTTCCAGAGAACTTCATGGAGACAGGAACTACTCAGTGAGTGAGGGACTAGGCAGGGGTCCTCAAACTACGGCCCGCGGGCCACATGCAGCGGTGTGAATTGTATTTGCTCCCATTTTGTTTTTTACTTCAAAATAAGGTATGTGCAGTGTGCATAGGAATTTGTTCATAGTTTGTTTTCTTTTTAAACTATAGTCCGGCCCTCCAACGGTCTGAGGGACAGTGAATTGGCCCCCTGTTTAAAAAGTTTGAGGACGCCTGGACTAGAGGCAGAGAGCTATTTTATGATCTAGAATTTGCTCTAAAGTGGGTGGGGGAAGAGAGAGCAAATGGGTGACTAACAAATATCTGCTCCAGACAGTGTCCGTAACGCAGGTGAGGTGAGAAGAATGATGGTGGGCGCGGCTACTTCAGCTGGGGAAGACGTCACAGAGTGGTGGCATCGGAGTAGATGGCAACAGGGCAGGGTACTCCACCAAACACGAACGCCCTGAGGTAAAAACCCACCAACCTAATGAAACAGAAGGGAATTTTTAAAAACAAGATGGAATCAACATACTCCAAAGCTGAGGTGCTGAGGTAAAATCCTCCCAGTTGGCAGAAATAACCGTCACAGAGACGACCTCCTTAGGACTTGGATTCATTTCCTAGAGCTGCCGTAACAGCCTTCCACAAACTGAGTGGCTTAATGCAACAGAAATGTATTGTTCCATTATTCCTGAGGCCAGAAGTTCACACTGCAGGTGCTAGCGGGTCTGTACTCAAGCTGAGGAAGAGTCTGCCCCGAGCTGGGCCTTTCCCCTAGCTCTGCCAGCCCCAGGCAGGTCTCAGCTTCTTGACTGGTAAATGCCTGGGTCCAATCCTGACTCCCGTGTCCCCTGGCCACTTTCACATTGTCTTCCTTCTGTACGTGTGCCTCTGTGTTCAAATTCCCCCCTTTCATAGGGACACTAGCATATCTGTAAAGTCCCCATCTCCAAGCAAGATCAAATTCTGTGGTGCTGGGTGTTGGGACTTCAACATCTTTTTAGGGAACTATAATTCAACCCATAAAAGCACTCATGAGTCAAATATAGCCTTGTGATGTACAGAAGCCAATCAGACATAATTTTAGCATAAGCATTTGACTCTACAAACAGAAGAAGCACAGAGGTGTACCAAGTTGAAATCTGTTAAAGCTCAGAGAACAACAAAATTCATCACAGCCTGCGTAGGTGATCAGTGAGTGGGCTGAGTAGACATCCTGGTATAGACTAAGCATCACGCAGAGTGGGTCTATCAGGGCCATGAAATGAATTGAATTTGCATTCCATCTGGTGTCTTTGGTCATTCGGAAACTTCACAAATCCGAAAAAGTGAGCTCAAATTTGGGGAGGGAGTTATCTTTTCAAGTGTAGAAATTTTTGAAATGACACCTGTTCCCTGGGACTCTTTTAAATAAAGATTTAGAATTAAGGAGCAATTAACCCATGTGATATTTCTGCATCAGAGAATCTGTGCCCATTTCTTTTCCTACAGAGTTATAGTTTTAAAGAGAATTTAGCCTGATGGAGTTAATCACTCACCCTCATAAATTTAACTTTATATGCCCTTAGTAACTGATGTAGGCTTGCAATACTTAAGCTGCAATCTAACTATTTTTAAAATATTGATACTATTACAACATTTAAGAAACCTAATACTCACCATATTGACATGGTTTAATTTATTAGATTTATAAGACTTACTAAAGTATGTGAAAAGTTCTGAAAACTCATAAATAAATCAAAATTCTTAAGGAAATTCAATTTTATAAGTTAATAAATGCAGTGTAAAATGTTTAAAAATGCTTAACTAAGTTGAATAAGTAAGCTTCAAAAGTAAACAAAGCCTCCTCTAAAGACATTGTTAAAATGTGAGATTTTTAAATAGGATAATGAGATTTATAAATTGGAATTAAAAGTTTAAAGAAAAGTTAAAGTGTAACTTTAAAAAATTGAATACTTTCTAAATTACCACTCATTAGTTTTTATACCCTCCAGGATGTCACGAAACTTATATTAACAGAAAGAAAGAAATCCTGACTTCCCAAAGATTCGCATAGAAAGGGTTGAGAATTTGCTATGTCAGAATTTCCTCATGATAGGATGGTTGCTGATGGGGGGTGGGGGGAGGGACGCTGCTTTTGTGTCATTTATGCACTTTATTTTACATCAATCTAAATAGTTGAAGGATTCTTTAAATCCCAGATATACTGCAAGGCCACAAAGTCTGTAAGCACAACCTCTGGGCAACTGATCTGAGACACAACGGTCACACACACCCTTCTCCAGCCCTGCCCTTGCTCACAGCCCTCCCAAGCTGGAAGTGACCTTGATGTTGCCAGGCCCAAGGCCCAAGGCCCAAGGCCCAGGCTGGTTGAGTGGCCTGGCTCTGATCACACTAGCTGCTGGCAGATAAATCAGAGAGAAAGCACATTTCCTTCCTGCCTCTCTGCCCGAGTGGATATGTTGGCAGCTTCCTGGCCCCAATGACAGCAGAAGAGCCAGTGTTCAGGCCAAAGGACCAGAGGAGCAAAAATTCCAGGGTGAGCCCGGACATATCTGCCCTTGAGAAAGGTCAGTTTATAGCTTGCATTTCACACACATCCTCTGCAACCCACAAGAAACTGTCAGGGGAGAGGTAAAAACTGGTTGACTTTAAGCCCTGAAAAGAAAGGATTAATCCTAACAAATGAGGTGGGGGCCTCTGATAATGCCCAAGACGTGTTAATGGTGTGTCTGTGCACACGGAGTGCAGTCCTTTACGGCCCTGCTAGGGCAAGAATAAACCACAGGTCCCATAACAGCTCCCTCTGAAGGGTTATGATAATCCTGGCTGTTGTCTGAGCTGAGCGAGTAACAGGGAAAATGGATGAAAAGTATATGTTTATGTCTTTGCTATTAAATCCAAAGCCATAAACACAGAGGCCACTAAAGTTGATAGCGTCACTGACAAATGCTTCCTTTTGAAGAACATCCAGAAGGTTAAAACAACAAAGAAAAAGGCAGCAACTCTAGGACCTGAAATTTTCCATCTAGCCTTCTGCCGCCCTCTGCCCTTCCCTTGCCCCTGAATTTAGTTTAATTTCAAAAATACACTTTGTGGGTGAAAAAGAATATGTGAAACCAGATTTTTTTCTTTTCTGGGCTGGGAGTGTAGCCTTAAGGTGACCCCAAAGCTGTTTCTGAAGCCTGGCACTGGAACTGAAGTGTCACATGAGTGATAGATTAATATGCTGCTTCTTCCAACTAATTGGGCACCTCTCAGCCCTGAGAGCTCTAAGGTCAGGGTATGATTTAGATTTCTCAGAAATGCTTAAAGAAAGAAAACATCCAGGGTTGGAAACAGGGTGAGACCAGTGTGGCATTCACCTAGGCTGTAAAATTTAAGGAGGAAGGACCAAAATACTCAATGATAAGGACACATTATTTCAGTGCAATAATTTTTTTTTTTTTTTTTTAA